>ML789571.1:307603-327930 GCA_009831015.1 Picea engelmannii
ATGAGAGACAATGTTTTAAGAAGCGCAGATGAGACCCAAAGTAGTTGAGCTCATAGAAGGATCAAAGGTCGAGGCCTTTGAGCACTTATAAATTTTCCCTGTTTTGGGAGAAAGAACAAGCTCAGGAGGAGGAGCGACAATGACCATTTGATCAACTACAAGGAGGAGATCTAGGCCATTGAAATTCACGTCTAGACACCTAGGAGAGTGCCCAGGAGGAGAACAGATCTTAGTCGTTAGATCTAAGCGCGTGGACCAACAACCGTTGGATCCAGAGGTAAGTGAACGAGGCTTAAACTATTTTAAGTGCACAAGAGAAGAGGACTTGCGAATTCCTGAAGTTTCGAAGCAATCATGACCATCCATCGTCAAGGTTTACAAGTGGCAGTAGATCGAAGGGTATGGGAGGTAAAGCTCCAGAATATCTGCGGGGAGGAGAAGCTGAAACTCCCAAACTCTGAAGAGAAGAGTCGATCCTAGCCATTGGTGTTGGGAAGGATAAGTGGCAGAGTTCCACAGAATTCAGAGGAAGAACCCTTCAGAGAAAAGGAAAGGAGGAGAACACCCGAAGAGCTGGGAGCCGAAGAAATCCTGGTCATCCATTGAGACGAGACTCGTGGCGTTGAATCAACACTTCATTGATTCAAATATTGGTAAGGACAGAGTTGGGAGAAGAGAGGAATTGAGAAGTCTGAACTCGCCATTCGATCACAACCATTGATCGCGAGAGGAGCATGGACCGTAGATCTGGTCCCGAAGAATTCATGGATTCAGAAATCGGGAAAAGGGAGAAAGAAACTCTCATAATTTCAGAAGCGCGAAGTCGTGAAGGGAGGTGGCTCATGGTCATAGTTCATGGTAACATGAAAGGAAGAGGATTAGTAGAAAATCTAGTGCCCACTGGTGTTGAAATTTGAACAACGCTAAGGAGAGGGCCCACAGGTTCCATAGAACCTGCGCATTTGGAGAGAAGGGGGCCCGTGTAATTTTATTTGGGTTCAAGAAGGATCTCTAAGAATCAATCCAACTCCTTGATGTGAATGATCCCAGACCGGGAGGTCAACAACCCCGAGGGGAGAAGGGGGGGTCTGCATCAGGTGGTATCAGAGCCTAAAAATGTGTCTGTAGATCGTAGGAAAAGTTGAGAAGGTGAAAGGAGATTGTCTGATACCATCAAGTGGTATCAGAGCATAATTTTTTCTTTCAAACAGTAGGAAAATGGCGAGACGGTGAAATAGGATACTCTGATACCATCAAGTGGTATCAAAGCACAATTTTCTTTCGTATATTTAAGGCGAAGGATAAGCTGCAGATGCTCTCAATTGCAGAGTGAACAATAGACTTGCCAAGAGGGAAGGTATAATGTGAAAAAAAAATATGGCTACTGAAGGCCATAAGTGTGGTCGGGGAGAAGGCTACCAATAGAGGAACAAAGCTGAGATAGACAAAGACATTAGCAATATGAGAGAAGAGATGGACAGGTTAACACTGAAGATGCAACATGATTCAAAGGTACACTGGAAATATGAATGGCCTTTGAAGAGGAAAGCTAAGTATCCCTTCCAGAAGTTGTTCGCCAGAAGGAAGAAACAAGAGTTGAGGAGATGGTTGAGGTATGCTGAAAACCTCAGTGACATAGAAGGGGAGCAGGTTTTCATTTGTGAGCCAAAGACTAGAGATACCTTTAGTGATGAGGAGAAGGGGAGATCAAAGGATCGCGTGAGCTGCCAGGAGAGCAGTGATGGAAATCCAAGTTGTCGGTTGGGAAATGAAGAGGGATCATTGGATCTCATAGACTGCCAAGTGGGCAGAAGAGAAATCCCACATTTTCAGGTGGGAAAGGGAGAAGAGAGGAGACTATATGAAAGTCTCATGGACTCAGCTGAGAGTTCATATCAGCAAGGAGAGTTGATGGATGAGGATCATAAATGCATTCTGATCATTTGAGGAATTGAGGTATTTCTTCCACATAGCCCAGTTGAGGCCAGATCATGTCTTTTAGATGCAACAATAGAAGAAATACAACCAACAACGATTTTCATAGAGGAGGAGAAGGAGAATCTATTGATGTCTTTCCCCACATAAGAAGATAGAAATGCATTTAAGATGCTCACTCCATGGGAGAAGGAGTTGGAGATGCTAGAGGATTGGTTGAATAATCCTGAACCAGAAGATGGATGCTAGGAGACAGTCATGCAGATTGTAGGAGAAGAGAATTTAGCAGAATTTCTCAGAAATTTTAGCCAGGAAGTTGAACAGGAGATGACTGCAACACTAAAGCATGCAATAAAAGAGAGAGCAGAATTCCAGTCTGAGGAGCAGCTGGAGGAATCTAGAGTTGAACTAGGACAAGGAAATATGGTAGAAGCAAATCTGTCAGAGGATATAGCTGAGCAGCAGCTCAGTGATGGGACTGCAGAATTGGAGACTACAATAGGGTGGCAAGCTAAGGCCATAAGAGATGAAGGAATCAAGGGAGATTAGGTTGATCTACCCATTGACAAGGAGGAAATGAAACATAGAAGACTGCAAAACAAAGACCATCCAGTTGAGCAGCTAGATGAGGTGATTAAGGAGATCATAAGGCTGATGTTGAGGTCAGCAGAGGAGACTATCAGTAGAAGGAAGTTGAACAGAGGGAAACATGCCATAGCAGGAGGGAAGCAACAACAACAACATCAACAAAGCAATGGAGCAAATGGACAGTTCCAGAGGAGAGTTTGGGATCCAGGATGATTTCAACAGAGATGGGAAGTCCATGAGCAGGAGATCATGATTTTTTTACAATAGTGGAGTATGATGTAGGAGCATCGCTCCACCTCAACAACGAGCCAGCTAGACAACACATCAATGTGCATTCGAGGAGGGGAGAGGCGCCAACCCTCTCATTTTGCTCTCATTTTCAAATTTCAATTTGTAATTAAATGCCATTAAATGTTTGTAAGGATTGAATAGCCAAGTCATTCCTTTGATTAGGCAGGAGATGATGTCGCCTTTAATGGTTGACAGGATGATGAGATCTAGATCCAATTCGGACTAGATAGCCATTGAATGTAAGTCAGTGTAATTAATGAGAGTTAGGTGAGTTGGAGGGAGAGCTCAAGAAGCCCCTCTTTTGTAAAATATATTTGTATCAAATTTCATTAGATCTAGTATGTGAAGGAGATGAGAAGGTAGAGAGCTAAAGAGAGGAGAGAAATGAGACTATGTTACAGTCCAGTCTTTGTAAACATTGTACATACATTATGATATTAATACAAAACATTTTTTCCTTCCCATGAGTTGTTTGTGTCTTTATGAATTTGAATGTTGTATTTTATGTGTGTTTTTGAATTTAT
Source organism: Picea engelmannii (assembly GCA_009831015.1). NCBI lineage: Eukaryota > Viridiplantae > Streptophyta > Pinopsida > Pinales > Pinaceae > Picea > Picea engelmannii. Next base: position 310,942 of record ML789571.1, read on the forward strand.
GTCGTAGATGTATGTGATAGATTTCATCTATAGGGGTAGATAGAATTCCTCTATCTGTGAGCTTTGTTAAAACATTTTGGGTTCTTTAGGCTAAGTGAAAGGAGTGCATGACAAAGTGTTGAACACTCTGTGGGCCAACGCAAGGAGTGCGTATCTGAATTTTGCTTCGAATTCAGGAGAGAACGTGCTAGGAGGGCACACCAGGATAGTTTGCAGACTCGAAAGGATCCTCAAGGTTACTAAATACCTTGGAGGAGAGACTGTATAGAGAAGGCACAGAGGAGAGAAAACAAAATTGTTGAAGATTCTGTAGAGCTATGTTAGGAGAGCATTGAGCAGATGCAAGGAGGGCACAAAATAACTCTGTTTCGAGTTTAGAGAGAAGAGGAGTGTTGAGGATAAGACACTCACAGATTTACTGAACACTCTGAAAGGCTCAACAAGGAGTGCTTGAGTGGAAGTTTCCAAGAGGGAACATATATCCTTTCGAGGAGAAAAATGGGTAGAGACCTTCAAGGTCCGAGCAATTGAAGCTCAAGGTGAAACGAAGTTGTTGAATACTCTGGAGGAAGACCTGTGTAAGGAGTGCACCAAGCCAACACTCAGACAAAGTGTTGAAAGATAACCATCTAAAGGCCAGTCAAGCGCAAGGAGTGAACTAGAGGTAAAGTAGTTTCACTTTACAAGCTCAGGAGAGACAACGTTTTAAGAAGTGCAGACGAGACCCAAAGTAGTCGGGCTTGCAGAAGGATCAAATGTCGAGGCCTTTGAGAACTTAGAAATTTTCTCTGTTTCGGGATAAATCACAAGCTTAGGAGAAGGAGCAACAATGATCGTCCGATTAGTTGCAGGGAGGAGATATGGGCCATTGAAATTCATGTCTAGACACCCAGGAGAGCGCACAGGAGGAGAACATATATCAATTGTTAGATATGAGTGTGTGGACCAACAACCATTGGATCTAGAGATAAGTGAACGAGGCTTAAACTATTTTAAGTGCACAGGAGAAGAAGTCTTTTAAATTTTCAAAGTTTTGAAGCAGTTGGGACCGTCCATCGTCATGGTTGACAGTTGGCAACAGATCGAAGGGTCCGAGAGGTAAAGCTCCGGAAGATGTGCGGGGAGCAGAAGCTGAAACTCCTGAACTATGAAGAGTGGAGTTGATCCTAGCCATTGGTCTTGGGAAGGATTCGTGGTAGATATCCATGGATTTCAAAGGAAGAACCCTTCAGAGAAAAGGCAAGGAGGAGAGCACTCGAAGAGATGGGAGCCGAAGCAATCCTGGCCATCCATTGAGACGAGACGCATGGCATTGGATCAACACTTCGCTGATTCGCAAATCGGGAAGGACAGAGTCGAGAGAAGAGAGGACTCACGAAGTCCAAACTCACGATTTGATCACATCCGTTGATCACGAGAGGAGCGTGGACCATAGATATGGTCCCAAAGAATTCACGGATTCAGAAATCGAGAAAAAGGGAGAAAGAAGCTCTCAAAACTTCCGAAGCACGGAGTCACGAAGGGAGCTAGCTCACGGTCATAGTTTGTGGTCACGTGAAAGGAAGGGGCTTAGCAGAAAAGATAGTGCCCATTGGCATTGAAATTTGAACAATGCTAAGGAGAGGGCTCACGGGTTCCATAGAACCTGTGCATTTGGAGAGAAGGGGGCATGTGTAAGTTGATTTGGGTTCAAGCAGGAGCCCGAAAAGTTGATCCGAATCCTTGATGTGAAAAATCCTAGACCGAGACGTCAACATCCCCGAGGGGAGAAAGGGGGGTCTACATCATATCGTGAGGCCATGGTTCCATTACTTAGGGTAATACCTCAATGGATTCACCAGATGAAATTTATGAAAATATCATCAAGGTTCGAATTGGAACATCCTTCAAGTGGAGTTGCCAGGAAATCTAGGGGTAAAGGATTTGGGATGGAAGATTGCCAAAGTGTCGTTAGGGAAATAAAGAGGATTCAAAATCCTCCCTGGAAATGATGCCAAAATTTCATCAAAAAAACTGTAGGTTGGAAAAATCCCAACCCAACCCACAATATGATGATAAGGGTGGGAGAGTTTACCTACTGTCACCTCAGATAAAACCTCCCTCGCTTCTGTGAAGGAAGAATTTGACACAAGGGGGAGTCATGGGTTACCCTAAGGGGAATGTGAGATGGAAAGTGATACATATGAAGAGATTCCCTCAAAGGTCAAGTTTCTAAGTAGAGAGTGGCTTGACAATGAGCTTTGGAAGTGGTTTATGGTTTCCAAGTGTTTAAGTACATGTGGAAGATGGTTGTACCTTCTCGAGATAGGAGAAAATACAAGATATAAGATAAACAATCCAATGCAAAAGGAAGTTAATCTTGTTGTCTCTATTTTCAACAATCAACATAAATATATATCAACAAGTAAATGATATTTTAAAACTGTTGAATAAGATGCTAAAAGTCTAGTAAATGATGCAAGAGATAAGTTAGCAAGTACTAGTATAACTCAAGTATGAAAGCATAAGACTTTAGCTACCAAACAAAGTTGTTAAGAACAAGTATTGCATAGATATATTATCATGTTTATGGCTATAGAAAAATTGTGCTACAACAGATAATTTCAATCCACAAAAAGTACAAGTAAAGAACCCAAAAAGTGCATTGAGACTAGTAGATTATTATGGAAACTTGGTAGCAAATTTTGACAATTGAAATGTAAGTTATGAATAAAAAAGAGAGTTATTTGTTGCATCCCTAATGGATGTAGCTTTTGTTTAACTATAGATCCAAGAAAAATAAATAGACCAAGACACCCTAGAGTCTTTAGCAACCTCAAAGCATCAACAATAAAATCCAACTTGAACAATATCGATATTACACTAAATCATGTTTACCAAAGAAAACAATTTATTTCTCCGATGAAAAATTTATATTAGTGCCTTTAAAATTTGGGTGAATGGAGTCTTAAAAAGCATGAGTTAGCTCAAAAAAATCCCTAGGGGTGTAAACCATGCTACTCCCTCGGGTATGAAAATCAAACTAAGGTAAATCAAGGAGGGTGTACACCCTTGTACTCCTCCTAGCAACCTTGTAATAAAATATTTGTAAACTAGAAAATGAGATGAAGCTTAATGGATGGTGTTTTATCCCCAAATCTAGGGACAACTAAGGATATTATGTCTCGAGTCCCTTAGGTTGCAGACATAGAGTACCGAGAGACAAATTGACCAGAAGTGTCCACTTACACAAATATAGACTCGATTCATCACCACATATTCCAGGTTCATCACGAGGTTATCCACCACACCAGCTTGCTTCCAGAAGACATTGGGTCTTGCTCCATGAGGTAAAATCCATGTATTATGGTGAGTTATTACACATTATTTTCATCATCCCTAAGACATGTTAAGGTTTAATATATTATTAGGTTTCTTTTCAATTCACTAGATAACCATAACATAGATAGGATCATTGAAAAATACACAATCACAAGAGACACATCATTTATCCTGGGAAACCCTCATGGGGGAGAAAACCTAGCAAAAACTTCCTTAATATAGATATCCAATACAATTCCAAGAGATAATTCAAACAATACATAAAGTCCTCTCCCAAGAATTCGCCTATCTCTCTTCTTTCTTCTCCAACTGCAACTCCAAACTTGTGCTCTGATGAACAAGGGAGTGTGTGTCTAAATGAGGAGCTAGCCTCTCTTATTTATACAATCTAGCAGGTGTGAACGGAAGTGTATTTTCACTGGAACAACCGACTTCTCATTATGGGTGGTTATAACCACCTTTAATTAATCTGAGGGCCAACTTCTCATTCTACCTATTACAATTAGGGTTTGACCAATCCGCAAAAGGGGATTTGGTCATTTACAATACCCAACATGATAAATCCGCAAAAGGGGATTGATATAATGAATAATACATCAATAATAATAGAATACTCTTTGTAGTTACAATATTTCAACACTCCCCCTTAACAAGAAGGGTATTCTACAACAACATCAGGCGAGAGAGAGGACAACATCATCAACAACATCTTGGAACACTGACTGGCGTATCTATAAATCATCGGAATTTTTTCTCATCATAAATATCGTCATTATCAACAAAGAGCTGGAATGGAATCATCATCTGCATCAACATGGATTAGTATAAAACTAATGCATCATCATCACAACATGAGGCTTGTCACATCATCACAACATGAGGCTGACACATCATCACAACACGAGGCTAGCACATCATCACAACAATTAAGCTGGCACATCATCGCAACAATTAAACTGGCACATCATCACATCAATTAAGCTGGCACATCATCATAGAAATTAAGTTGGCACATCATCACAACAATTAAGATGGCACATCATCATAGAAATTAAGTTGGCACATCATCACAACAATTAAGCTGGCACATCATCACAACAATTAAGATGACACATCATCACACCAATTTGTTGTGGGTGGGAAAACCCCGTACGAAATAGCACTAAGGGTTCTGTAATGCATGCATAAATGACCATCTAAAGTCTCCTACTTTTTACTATCATCCCATCATAGACCCCACATTCAAGCATAAAACACAAGGATAAAAGGATCCGGTAACTCTACCTTGAACTTCTGTGTTTGGTGTTGATCCTTTCGCGTTTGGTAGCTCCTTGAATGCAAGCTTCCTCCCAAATACAACCTGCATTCATAAACAAACAAACAAAGAACTCCAAACATGCATCTTATATACGAATTAGTGGGTTAGAGGTTCTAATAAAATATAATCAAAATTGAATATTTGAACACCTCATATGGCGGGGAAAATTAATTCTTTCTTATTAACCTCACAAAAGTAACTTACAATGGTGAGATCGGTCACCGCTCCTTGAACCTGGTCCTAGGCTCCTCTTCAACTGTGCACCAACCGCTTCCACATATGCTTCTCCTCACAAAATGGTTGCAAAATATTGGGGCAAGGGGAATACAAAAAAGGGAAAAGTTTCTTTGCTATTTAAATGGGACCCCTACCTTTTCTTTTATAGTCTAGAAGAGGGTAGTTATCCGGTTGAGTGACTGGCTATGGATGGTCAAATGGTTTAGGAAATTACCCAGAAATCTGTATTATGTCTGCAACTTTCTATTTTTTGTTCTTTTGTATGCATGTTTGGTGAAAATTAGGGTTATGACAAATTCCCCCTAATGTGTGAGGTCAAAATAACATCTAATGGACGAAATACATTACCAATCTTCACCAACATACGAAGCGAGTGAGCCCAGGGACCATAGTTCGGGAGGTGCCATATGCAAAATAACAATTGTCTCACCGAGGCGAGCATACCAATGCTCATAATGAAATAAAATCATGGCTACCAATCAAATACATTGCAGATCCATGTCATATAACTATATAAAGTGTAGCTGCGAGCAATACACAACGAATCTACATCTCGAAATCAAAAAAGATATACATGTAGAGTATCCATCTTCAAGAATCAAATGATGCCTGATGGCTAGAGATGAGGCCTTTAGAGCTCAAGAAACAACTTCAAAATATTCAGAACTCAGGTAGGAGTGTAGTATAGGTGTACGACTTCACTACCCAGAGGTCTTTGACGACTCGTCAAGAACATACTAGAGGATCTTGATGACCAGGCTTAGGGATTCATTGATTTTGAAAAAATACTTGATTGGAATTTTTGGGATGGTTGGGCATGAGGTCAAGAGACAAACTGCAGATGGGTCGGCTCAATCTTGGTAAAAAATTCTGTTGGACAACAACACGACAAATGATGAGACTCAGGCAGCATGGTATTGATATAAGTTCACGATGCAGGAGGCAACACAAACTCTCCAATGTTTGGAAGAATAACCAAACGGAGGAGGACACAGATCTATGTAGCGAGAACAACTTCCTAAGGTCACATTATTTACCTGAGATTGATGAACAAACGAAAGGATGTGCTTTGTCCAACGACGACTTATTGTGCTGCCAAAAAACGAAAATACTTTTCCCTTCCTCTTTTTGGGGTATATTTTTTTTTTTTGTCTTTTTCAATAATTTTTTGGGAAGCTTGAAAAAGAATAAAAAAATGATACTTACAAAGGAGGAACGAGTGTCACTAACATACTAGTTACAAGAACAAGGAACACACTAATGTTCAGAGTAAGAAAGCATATGTAGGAAAAGGAAACTCAGGAAAATCCCTCCATGGGTCAAGGTGTCAAGATGCAGAGGCAAAAGTGCTACAAGGCTTGCGTATAAGGAATGCTTTAAATGGTTTAGTTGAGGGCAACATGGAGCCGACATTAGGCCAAATATGCAGGAATTCAAATGTGATTAACAAGACACAATGATAACATCCTTCAATGTAATTTTAACGAGCCCAGAGAAGGTAAGCTCGACGGTTTTTCATTTTTAGAGAGTTTGAAAAAACGTAAAAGGAGACTCCACTGGGGTACCTTTTTCGAAGGTAGTCTAGTCGGTTCAAAAAAGGGGTAAACTAGCACTGAAAAGACATCCATTCAAAACCATTTTAATGAGTGTGATAAAGACAAGATCACTCAGCAACCTTTTCACTTTTAAGGAGTCTGAAAAGAGCTTAACTATGGACTCCATATGGGATGTTCTTCTGGACCATTTTAATGAGTGTGAAGGAACAAGGTCACTCGACGATCTTTTCAATTTTAGGGAGTCTGAAAAGAGCTTAACTATGGACTCCGTGGGGGTTCCTTTTTCGTAAATTTAGTCCCTCAGGCTCGAAAAAGGGTTAAAATTATACCTAAGAATACTCTTCTAGAGAACCGAGGCTCCTAGAGTATACCTTTGTTCGTACAGTTGACCATCCAAACCGAAAAAGAGGTAAACTACCGCCGGATAAACGTGCCTTCAAATTTCAGTTTAGAGAGCGTGAAGGGTGACAAGATCGCTCGACAATATTTTCATGTTTAGAGGGTCTGAAAAGGGATTAAAAGAAGACCCATTTGTGTTTTGGGAGTCCCTAGGGTGAGGTCAAGAGTGATAATGAATAGCGCAAATGAGGCTCATACTTGTAATCAACAAAAACTAATAAGGACTCCCGAGCCTATAGTCGTTAGTGACGACATGGATACCAAAAATGAAATCAGGATCTACCTAGGGAATCCATGAAAGGGGGAGGCTCTACGACTAAATTACGACACTTCTAAAGCAACAATGATGGTTCCACATTGCAACTAGGTGGGGTTGATCCTATGGCAAAGAGACAAAGACAACGAGATACAAAAAGTGGAGGTGGAATCCTAACTTAGTTGCAACAAGTTGGAAAAATGACTTTTTACCAAAGGACCTTAAAAATGACCCAAATCTCCAAAACAATTCCCAATACCCAAAGAAACACTTATCGTAACATGCCCTAAGAAACTCTTGAACCATATTACATGATTTTTAGGCTAGAAAAAACAACAAAGGGGTCCAAAAAATGACAAAAAGGGGCCAAAAAGTCTATAAATAGAAGCTAGCAGCTCATTATTACCATTGCTTATTGAGAAATTGACTAAAAAGCCAAAAACACCCCTTTGTCAAAAGAGTTGATTCCGGGAGCTTCAGTGGACGAAATGAACTTCCGCTTGGACCAAGTAAGTACATACTAGCCCCTGTTGCATTTCAATTAGTCGTTTGTGCATTTATTTTTGTTTTTTTGGGGGGCACTGACCTTTAAAAAGGTCGACCCTATGTATACGCGGGTTGTCCTATGACAGAAAGTGTATGCCCATGTGAAGAGAAAATACTACACGTGGGCATATGCGACTGTGTATACTACATCCCGCGTATACCCTCCAACATGTTGAAAAATTTAAAAGATGCAAGAGTTAACCCCCCTAAACTTGTCAAATGCAGGATGTATGTTCATTGGAGGGAGAGGGAGCATGAGAACATTGATAATTTGGTCGGAGAGGACCCTGATGCTACCGCCGCATTAGCGCAGTGTGGTTTGTTGAAATTATTCCAGTGTCCATTTATGTGGGCACAACCTAGGCTATTGAATGCCTTGGTAGATTACTAGCACTCGGATGCAGAGACATTCATGCTTGAGGGACAGTCATTGTCTCCAATGACTGAAGATATCTACTTTCTGACTGGCCTCTCAAGGAGAGGAAAACCAGTCAACTTTCGCACGTTTCCCTCTGGGCCTCACAACATAGAGGAGTTGATTGGACTCCATTGAGAAGCTGATACAAACAAAGTGGGCACACAGGTGCCGATAAACAAGATTTCTAACCTATCTCTGAAAGTGATATTTCTACTCATTGGGCGGATCACTAGATCCGCATATTTACATCAGGCTTCCTGGGTGCACATGAATTGTGTGGTTCAATGCTTAAATGCACAAATGTTTCACTAGAACACCACCTTACTAGATTGTATAAAGATACAACTAACAGAGTGTCGTATGCGGAGACACAAAAACTTTGGGTTTAGGACTATTTTGTGTTCCTTTTTCTTTGAGAGGGTACCAAGTCTTAGACCTAGAGAGATGATATGAGGGAAAGAGCCCTCTCTCCCAGCATTATGCAGATGGGCGATGATGTTGCTGTGACAGGAAGGGGGGGGGGCTATTGAGGCCTTCGACGACAAGTTTTTTGCTTGGTGGGCACGACAGATTCTGGCCATAGAGGACTACCCCTATGCCAGGATCAAATATTCTAGAGATCCCGACACACATGTACCTCCTGAAGAGGAGCGAGGAGAGATGGGTAAGTTGGTTTTTCAAATTTATTTAATTTTTATGTCTTTTTATATATATCATTTTTTATTTTTTTTGTGCATCAGAGTATCTGACAACTATGTATCTGTTATGTGCAGACGTGGGCCCAGTGCGTCCAACCAACTTCACGAGGACCAAGTGGCGTCCTCGACAAGAGGCTAGACCAACCACATTCGATGGACCAACAGTAGTAGGGGGACCTCCAGCCAGAGAGGTTGAGAGAGTTTTGAGACAGGTAGAGCGGAACCTCACCGCGCTTACTCGTACAATCCCTATGGCGGAGATCGAGGATCTCCCATCGTCCATGCAGACTCACATTGTCGGGGTACCACGGACCTAGGTCCATATTTTTTGGCGTTTGGCCAACGTCGTTGTTCACTATGGTAGGGCCAACATGCCCCATCCTTAGTTAGGCTATACTTCTTACATGCTGAGGGCACCTTTTGTATATTTTTTAGGGCATAAGCCCCATGACTCTTTACTGGACACACATTTTTTGAGGCGCTTGTGCCCACCTATGTACTCTGATACTTTGCGATATATATATGCGTTTTTACATCTTTTTGTGTTTTATGGATTGTATTTATTTACAAATGTATTTAGATGTGTGTGTGTGTGATTTTTCTTACATGTGTGCAATATGCCAATCTAATATATGATTAGCTAGAGTATCTTTGACTTGATTCAATATCCTAGGAATATGGATATACGTAATGTAATCAAATCTTCTTTCTAAGAGACGTACCCTAAGGAATCATCGGTGTAGAGTAGGATCATAAACGCGGTAAACTCCATTTAATTGAGACACAACTAGCTGAGGATCTAAGTAGACTCAGAGGCAAGAGATACCATGTGACAAAGTGTCACGAAGAAACTCTAAGACTGTGCTGTATTCGACAACATTGTTTGTGGCATCACCTAAATAGATACCTCCTGAAGATAGAAACTAGCCTTGTGGTGTGAAAATCACCCAAGCTGCGGAAGCAAGCCTCCGAGTGTGTTAGCTAGCACCGTCTGCGAACCCAATGAACACCTTTGATTCAACTGACATCTGCCACAGTGAAAAATATGACATCAAAAATGACACATCCATAAAACTAAAAAGATAAAAACTACAAAAACAAATGTACAAGAACTATACATATTTTACAAGAAGTCACCCGAGGTGACCCACCTACGAGTAATACTTATTGAGGTAGAGCCCATTTCTAGGCTCCGCCAAAGTATTTCCCTCAAAATCTACCAGACGATAAGTGCCCTTCTTTAGAACCTATTTTATGATGAAAGGTACGAACCACATGGGTTCGAACTTTCCTGCCCCCAGTGGGTCCTTATCTTGGTCATAGACTAAGACAAGGTCACCTTCAGAGAAAATCTGAGGATGAACAGACCGATCATAATGGCACTTAAATTTTTTCTTGTGAGCCTAGTTAGCCGAGGCCACATCATGACGTTGCTCATTGAGATGCTCGAGGTATAATAAATGCTCTTCAAGTGATGAAGTGTCTGGCAATAACTGTACTTCCAAATTAGAGACAGGATCTAGCACTCTATGGGAAAGACTACTTCCAGCTTGTAAACGAGTTGAAAAGGTGAGAAACCGGTTGTAGTCTTAACAGACGTTCGGTAGGCCCATACTGCCGAGTATAACATCAAATGCTAATTTGACTTGGCCGAATTGATCGTTCAATGTAGAATGGTCTTAAGAGATTTATTTATAGCTTCCACATGACCATTCGCTTGTGGGTAATATGGTGACGAATGTTCATGCCTCAACCTAAGTTTTGATGTTAACTCATTCATCATTTTATTCTGAAAGTGACTGCCATGATCAATGACAATCTCTCTTGGGATGAAAAATCTTTCTATTATCTGGTTGAACAAAAACAGATTTGCAGTCTCACCATCATCTTTGAATGTTGGCATAGCTTCGACCCACTTCGTGAAGTAGTCTACTGCTACGATGATATAAAGGTGCCCCCTTGCTGAAGGGGGGTTGCATGTAGTGTAATCAATCCCCCACTTGGTGAAGGGGCCAGTGGTAATGACATGAAACATGGGAGCGAGGTATTCCCTCATCTTCCGAGAGAAGATCTGACACTGGTAGCACTTCTTGACTGATTCAACACAATATTTGTTTAATGTCGGCCAGAAGTAACTGGCTCATAGAATCTTTTGGTTTTTTTCCAACCTAGAAAAATGACCGCCACTTGCTTCAGTGTGGCAATCGTTAAGCACGGTTTCTGCTTCTTCATGAGTGAGAAATCGGTGAAGGATGCAGTCTACACCTCGACGATATAAAGTGTCCTGGCATATGAGATAATTCTTGGCCTAATGGCATATATGACGACGCTCATCACGAGAAGCAGAGGTGGGGCACTTCAAAGTCTGGAGATAGAGAAGTACATATCCATACCAGAGATACAAAGACATGATAGAAAACATGTCTCCTTTAATAAGTGACTCTTCGGGCATAACATCACCTGACTCGACCGAAAGTTTCAATATGAGTTCCACAAAGACCAGTGACTTTTTGGATTTCGCTGAAACAAAATCTAAGTCAAATTCAAGAAGGACAACTATCCATCTACTGATCTTTCCGCCAATTACTCGTCATGTCAACACGTACTGAAATGGATTCACAATGACAATGACGGTGGTCTTGCGAAACAAGATATAATGACAGAACTGTTGGATAGCATGAACTGCTGGCAATGCACGTTTTTCAACATGGGAATAATTGAGTTCCGGTCCAACCAGGCCTCGTCTCAGGTAATAAATCACATATTCTGAGAGCAAATGATCATCCTGAACCAATACCATACCGATGGTTGACTCTATCGCAACCAAGTACAATAAGAAATCCTTATTATAATTGGGTGGCCGAAGCAGAGGGGCAGTCGTGAGGGTGCGTTTCAACGCTTCGAACGAGCATTGAGCGGCTTTGTCCCAATGAAAAGGAATGTACTTGTTTAGTAAATGCATAAACTCCTTCATGATCTCGTCATAGTTTGCAATGAAACACCGTAAAAAGTTAGCTTTTCCTTGTAAACTCTGAAGCTGAAGGATTCTGCACAGTCGAGGCAACTAAACTATTGCCTCAACTTTGAGAGGATCGATCATGAACCTTGATGTCGAAACTATGAAACTTAGAAGATGACCCGATGTCACGCAAAAACTGCATTTGTTTGGATTCAAGCAAATCCTGTAGTAGCAAAATCACTCGAAGATAAGTCAGAGGTGTGTGGGATGATCATATGTTTTACAAGATCGTGATGGTAAATCATCAAGGTAGGCCTCGACTATATGCTTGAGATCGTGGAAAGAGAAAGACATGGCCCGCTGAAAGGTAGCTCCAACATTTTTCAGACCAAAAGGCATCTTCCGATAAGCAAATGTACCCCACGGAAAAATGAAAGTGGTTTTGTGTTGGTCTTCAAGTTTGATTTGTATCTGATTGTATCCCGAAAAATCATACATGAAAGAAAAGCCCTTGCAACCTGCGCATTCATCGACTATCTGGTCAATAAATGGTGTGGGGAAATTATCCTTTGAACAGGCTTTGTTCAAATCACGGAAGTCCATACATACGCAAATCGTACCCTATTTTTTGTCGACCAGAATGGGATTTGACACCCATTGAGTCAAATGGACGGGGTAGATAAAACCTGCTTTGAGCATTTTCTCTACTTCAACCTTAATAGCTGTTGCTTTCTTAGGATTTACTGGACGAAGCTTCTGCCGGACTAGCTTAGCATCAGGATAAGTTGTGATTTTGTGTTCGACAATTCTTGGATCTATGCCTAGCATTTCCTCGTAAGACCAGACAAAAATGTCGCAGAATTCTTTAAATAAATCCGTGTATATTCGAATCTCCTCGGGGGAACAATCAGCTTCGACGAGAATATTCTCTAGGACACCAGGGGTTCTGGAGATATCAATAGGTATCGTTTCAACGATGGTTTCCATATTACCCTCAGCATAAACAATGTGTGTAGACAAGGGATTGATAGGACAAGACTTATCTCCAGTCATAGTCAAAGTGAATTCTCTTGCTTCAATTCTTCTTAACTCTGGGAGGAAATAAGATTTGTAATGGAGATCATCCCAGGGTCTGTCTGGAATTGTCATTTCTTCAATAATTACTTCTTCTGAAAGAAATACTAAGTCTAAAGAATCAGTATCGGTAAGGGAACCTTGAGCCCAAGTAGGCTCAAGAATCGGATCTAACTCCTGTGTGGGATTCAGGTCGGGGTCGACGAAAGCTTGTTGGACTATTGAGTATGCAACTTCTGCTGTGGACAAGGGAATGGCCATACCCTGATGCCCTGTCCCTTCCATCTTGGCCGATGGGAAATGAAGAGTCCATAGATCGTTGAAGTAAGTCGTACGAAACAATGAGACTTGAAAAATCTCAACCTTAGGCTGGTCGGAAACGAAATTAACATCACCGGAAGGAGGTGGGTAATCGAAAGTAACCATCAAAGGTGGGCACAAACCAACCCCTATATTGATGATGTTGGGTTGAGGGTTATCAATCATCGAGACCGTGGATGCCCCTGATGAAGGATCGGGACGGGAGAAAGACAACTGATCAATTGTCACGATCTGACCTTCATGTGGAAACAACAAGACCCAAAAAACTATAGCGACCACTGCTTGCATAGAATAGGTCCAACTTCTTCCTAACAAGAGATTGTAGTCGAGAGACGCATCGACCACTTCAACCTCGATGCACACGGTCTTCCGCCCTAACTGCATGGGAAAAGAGAGGATGATGCCATGTGGTCGGAACGACCAACCGTCGAAAGCGGTAAGAAGAGTTGATGACGGAGACAAAATGGGTTGGCCTATGGCCTTCCAACATGCCAATGACATCACGCATGTGGAGGCACCCTCATCAACCACTGTGCGGAAAATGTTCCAGGTAAAATTTTTCGTGGTGTAAGCCACTACTATCTGAAATTCCACGTGGTAAGGGAGATGAGGTTTTAAGTCAGTCATATCAAGCATGATCATACCCATATTACAAATCTTAGCAGATCCTAAGGTGGCTAACAGAGCCTTTCTCTGGGAAGGGAAGCTCTGGAGGACCTCCAAAGCAGACATCGCACAAGGGGTTTGAGACAAATCCTCCACTGTAGAGTAGTTCTGGGTAACCCTTGCATTTGGATTGTGAGAAGCTTTCTTGAACGCACCTTTTGGGATGCATATCATTGTTTCACCCAACGTATTCCTGATTTGGAGAGGAAGAGGTGGGTTTTCGTCTTCTTTTCTCTTCTCAGAGGTGTTTGGCATTCTGTAATCATGCACTCTAGTCGATATATAGGCATCACCTTTCATCATATACACATTTGTGAATGAAGAATTACTTGAATATGGAGGGGGTCCTTGACCGCCCCCATCCGTGCTTGGAGAGGCTTGAGTTAAATTTTTCCCATGTTGAAATGGGTTTGTTAACAAAACAGGTTGTTGTTGCACCAATAAATTTTGGGCCTCCGCAAACCGAGGGCACTGGTGAGTCGGGTGGTCTTCCATGCACAGGTTACGTGGATACTTCGACTTCTTATTTTCTGTGTTCCCCCCGCCAGCATTATCGGTAGGTTTCTTATCCCCCTTACCCTTCTTTCATTGTTTTTTCTTTCCGTCAGGCTGCTGGGTGGCCTTCGGGTTTGTCGATTGCACACTGTGTACATTCGACATTTGGGTAGAAGGGGCAACCAGACTAGTGGTCTAGCTGGTCACTTTCTGTTGTATCGACAATTGCTGCAATTGTTTTGACAATTGTTCAACGTGCTTCATTTGTGTTGAACCAACAATACCATCGACATGTGGTCGAGCTCTCTGTCTAGTCTTGTCAAGTATTGACCGTGGTGCATCTAAAAAAAGTTTGTAAACTAAACCAAACTGAGAGTAAATCAACTCTAGTTTTTGAGCTCTCATTATTGCATCTTCTTTGGAAAACACTCCCAACGTTGTGACATATTTGGATAACTGTGGTACCAAATACTTAAGGAACCACTCAAGCAGGAATGATGGTGGGACTGGCACTTTTATCAAACTCTTTCAGCCCGCCTTTGTCTGCTCAAAGTTGGCCAGCAATTCGGTGCCACCATCGTATCTCACAGGTAATTGGAAATGGTTTAAGAAAGCCATTTTCAATTCACCGAAGGAAGAGTATCTTGAGAAGTCAAGCTCAATGTACCATTTTTCATCACTCCCTATGAGAGTGCATTGAAACAAATGCAATTGGATGGAGTCTTCTTTCAATGAATTGGATGAGCACCACAGATGAAAGGTAGTCACATGATCGCCTGGATCTTCATTAGGCTTAGCTTCGAACTTTGGAATGTCCAAAGGAAACTTGGTCGGCAGAGGAGGCCAACGCGGATCGTGATAGATAGGGTCATTCAATAACCTTGTCAAGTCTGGAAACTGAAAAGTTGCCAAAAATAGTAATTTGGGTTGTTGATTATAACCACGGAAAAAAGGGCCTCGAGTTTGACTAGCACTAGGTTTCCAGGAAAAGTTAGGTTGTTGGCCAGGGTTCTGGTAAAAACCATGGCCATGACCAACATACGAGTTCTGCGCTTGTTGAGACATCATCGACTGACTCCCGTAATAGGACGTAGAAGGTTAGGCTTGCATTACATTCCAAGGATTTTGTAAAGGGTTTCCCCCTACCGATCCGACATGCATAGGTCTTGAGCCTTGCCCGGGGTTCCATTGGCTATGGAAGGGGTTGCCCCCAGTCGGCATCCCTGACGAGGGAACTCATCCCTGCCATGGATTCCAAGGTCCTTGTGGGGAAGGAATTCTTGGGTTTCCCCCCTGTGCATGAATAGTACCTTGCATAGGATATTGTTGTCCATAACCGAGGTCTCCCCCGACCAAGATGACAGCTGAAGAGAAAGCGTTGTTACCAAACGCAACGAACAAAGAGAATGACGTCGAACATACCATCATGCTATAAGAAGGAATTCCTTGACTACTTGCTCCAAACGAGCTAAAGTTTACGTTCGGCCTGGCGGGATGTTGGTGAGTACTGCTGAGTGAAGGGGATGACCCTCTCCGTAAGGGATAGCATTATAGGAAGATAAAGTGCCTCCCATGGATCCTTGCAGAGGAGTGTTAGAGCTCCTTGCCCCCAGACCTAAAGTCTATAGAGTGGAGTAGGAAAGGACATAGTTCGTATCGAAGCCAGGCATCTCGTATGAGAACGGAGGGCCTGTCGCACTCTGGGTGAAAGGAGAAGTGATCGCTGCGATAGACATAATTAGACCATTACCCGAGGTAGAGGTGGTCGAGACCATGGTGGTACGAACCGGTGATGGTTGGTTAGTAGGTGGAACACCCCCTGTAGTGAAAGTCATGGAGAAAATATGGGAATTCCCTAAAGAATTCGCAGCATTTGGTTCCATTGTTGCTTGTGACACTATTAGGCGCTCGTAAGGATAAACTTGTACAATGATGGGTGTCGATAGATCAGTGTTCAGAGGTTCGTATGGACCAATAGCTTCCGCTCCAAGGTCTAAAATGGTTGGTTCCTCCAGAATCAAATGTTCTTCTCTCGGAGATTGGTCGGGGATAGTTTCCTGTGACCCGGTCACCTCAAAATACCCTTGCTTCTCTAGTCTTCACCTTAGCGGTCGCGGGGGTGTCTCTAGATTGACCGGTTACAGGCCAAGAAGCCTTCGTGACCGATGGAGCTCCTAATCCTCCACTGTGTGAGAATATCAATGACACACTAGGTATTTCTATTAATGTTCAATAACCATCACACACTAGAAAAAGTCCCTATGAGATAAGACAAGCAGATCACTAGCTAGTTGGAAGAACAATTACACCAGCCGACACTAGAGCAACTTACCGGTGCAAGTGCAACTTGAATACAGAAGAATCCTCTAGGTATAATCTGCAAAGCGTGGCCCAGTGTCTGTCCTAGGTACCATGGTATACCCCTGCAGTCACCTATGTAAGTCCCTAAAATAAAGGAAACTAGGTTGCCAGCACGCGAACAATCACCAGGTAGGTACAGTCGACAGTCGGGTGGGCTGCAATGAGCAGGGTATCAAGCCCGAAACCTATCAAGGGTATTGAAAGAAAGTGTTCTGGAAGACAACTGAGGACCTCGAACGGATTCAAGACCCACAAAGATCCGTGGAAAATGTGATCAATGGAATCCCAAGATAAGCCCTATATATGCATTCCCCACTATGCTTGGTCCGACTTTGGAGGGGTTATCTCTACTACCTTTCTGCAC
>ML789571.1:327980-348104 GCA_009831015.1 Picea engelmannii
GGGTCATTCAATAACCTTGTCAAGTCTGGAAACTGAAAAGTTGCCAAAAATGGTAATTTGGGTTGTTGATTATAACCACGGAAAAAAGGGCCTCGAGTTTGACTAGCACTAGGTTTCCAGGAAAAGTTAGGTTGTTGGCCAGGGTTCTGGTAAAAACCATGGCCATGACCAACATACGAGTTTTGCGCTTGTTGAGACATCATCGACTGACTCCCGTAATAGGGCGTAGAAGGTTAGGCTTGCATTACATTCCAAGGATTTTGTAAAGGGTTTCCCCCTACCGATCTGACAGGCATAGGTATTGAGCCTTGCCCGGGGTTCCATTGGCTATGGAAGGGGTTGCACCCGGTCAGCATCCCTGACGAGGGAACTCATCCCTGCCATGGATTCCAAGGTCCTTGTGGGGAAGGAATTCTTGGGTTTCCCCCCTGTGCATGAATAGTACCTTGCATAGGATATTGTTGTCCATAACCGAGGTCTCCCCCGAGTGAGACGACAACTGAAGAGAAATCGTTGTTACCAAACGCAACGAACAAAGAGAATGATGTCGAACCTACCATCATGCTATAAGAAGGAATTCCTTGACTACTTGCTCCAAACGAGCTAAAGTTTACATTCGGCCTGGCGGGATGTTGGTGAGTACTGCTGAGTGAAGGGGATGAGGGAGGTATATGACCCTCTCCGTAAGGGATAGCATTATAGGAAGATAAAGTGCCTCCCATGGATCCTTGCAGAGGAGTGTTAGAGCTCCTTTCCCCCAGATCTAAAGTCTATAGAGTGGAGTAGGAAAGGACATAGTTCGTATCGAAGCCAGGCATCTCGTATGAGAACGGAGGGCCTGTTGCACTCTGGGTGAAAGGAGAAGTGATCACTGCGATAGACATAATTAGACCATTACCCGAGGTAGAGGTGGTCGAGACCATGGTGGTACGGACCGGTGATGGTTGGTTAGTAGGTGGAACACCCCCTGTAGTTAAAGTCATGGAGGGAATATGGGAATTCCCTGAAGAATTCGCAGCATTTGGTTCCATTGTTGCTTGTGACACTATTAGGCGCTCGTAAGGATAAACTTGTACAATGACGGGTGTCGATAGATCAGTGTTCAGAGGTTTGTATGGACCAATATCTTCTGCTCCAAGGTCTAAAATGGTTGGTTCCTCCAGAATCAAATGTTCTTCTCTCGGAGATTGGTCGGGCATAGTTTCCTGTGACCCAGTCACCTCAAAAGACCCTTGCTTCTCTAGTCTTCACCTTAGCGGTCGCGGGGGTGTCTCTAGATTGACCGGTTACAGGCCAAGAAGCCTTCATGACCGATGGAGCTCCTGATCCTCCACTGTGTGATAAGATCAATGACACACTAGGTATTTCTATTAATGTTCAATAACCATCACACACTAGAAAAAGTCCCTATGAGATAAGACAAGCAGATCACTAGCTAGTTGGAAGAACAATTACACCAGCTGACACTAGAGCAACTTACCGGTGCAAGTGCAACTTGAATACAGAAGAATCCTCTGGGTATAATCTGCAAATCGTGGCCCAGTGTCTGTCCTAGGTACCATGGTATACCCCTGCAGTCACCTATGTAAGTCCCTAAAATAAAGGAAACTAGGTTGCCAGCACACGAACAATCACCAGGTAGGTACAATCGACAGTCGGGTGGGCCGCAATGAGCAGGGTATCAAGCCCGAAACCTATCAAGGGTATTGAAAGAAAGTTTTCTGGAAGAAAACTGAGGACCTCGAACGGATTCAAGACCCACAAAGATCCGTGGAAAATGTGATCAATGGAATCCCAAGATAAGCCCTATATATGCATTCCCCACTATGCTTGGTCCGACTTTGGAGGGGTTATCTCTACTACCTTTCTGCACACAACCTCGTGTTTAGCCCCTGTGTTAGAGGGGGGTCCCGGATAACTTTCATGATACTAGAATTTTTAACACTCCCTTGCACAGACTCTTATGTTTGTTTTTGTAGCCTTGAAGAGTTTCCTCTCCACTCCTAAATCAAGGCTCTAGACTAGACTAGTTGATGGACCCTACAATCATAAAGTCTATTTGATTTCAATTAATCGTTAATTTTAGTGGTTTTCTTAAGTCAAAGGGAACGGAAATGAAACCAGTGATGTTTTTAAGAGACGAAAGAGAAGAGCATATACTGAAACTGAAAACAAACTACTTCCTCTTCACAAATTCATATTTGCACATTTAAACTCTTTAACCAACTTTTCAAACTACTTTTTTTTCCTAAGATCTTTTAACATAAAACTCAAAACAAGATTTCGCTCGACTACGCGCTACTTATTGTCCTAAGTCAATCAACCAAGAAATTATGAAAGCATTCTTTTTCCTGATTGCTAATACAAACAACCAACTACTTGACCAAACAAAGAAAGTGAAATCTATATTTTTTTTATTATGCCTCCAAAACCAAGAAATTTTAAAATGTATTCTTTTCTTCTTTTCAAAAGAAAAAAGGGAAAAATAAAGACAAGACAAAACCAAGAAATGACTTATGGCTCTCTTGCGGATCGCAGGGAGTCACTGACCAAACCCAAAAAGGCAGATCAGAAAAGACTCACAATCTCATTCAAAAACCTGATAAATAAAAACAAGAAGTCTTTCAAAGAAAAATAAAGCTACACTGAAGTCAAACCTAGGCTACAGACTACTATGACAGAGACCAGGGATAGATCAAGAAAACCCCTGAGAAGTGTGAGTCCTGACAAGGAAGAGGATGACTGCCTCTTCTAAAAAAAAATCTCAACAGGCATGCTACTGACACTTAAACAACAAGCATATGTACGTGGGTTGTTCAAGGGCAGGGCATGTATGAACACGTGCAGGTCCACTATAGGAAACGTGCACCTCTACAGCTCCTCAAAAAATGAAAAACAAGCAGTCAACCATAGGCAGGTAGTACAGGTATTGAAAACCAGAATCCCTTAAAGACACATAAACTTACTTTTATAAAGAAGATGCAAGGAAACTTTGACAAAACAAAGCTAATCTGAGGTCATATCTAAACTACAGATTGAAACAACAGACCAGATGGATCAAAAAACCCCTGAGAAGTATGACTTCTGACAGGGAAGAGGATGACTACCTCTTCTTTAAAAAATATTTTTTGACCCCAAGCACGCTATTGACCCTTCAACAACCAGCGTATGTACGCGGGCTGTCCAAAGGTAGGACACGTATATACGCTCTCAAGCCTTGTAGAGGTCACGTATACCTCTGTGACTTTCCGAAAAAAGAAAAAGCAGTCTAGCAATCAAAGCAGGGAGTACTGGTATGGAACAACATAATCCCTACAAACTCAAACTCTTGCAAAAACTTAGAAAAAAGGTCATCAAACCAATTTAAAACACCCAAAAGTATCCCCAAAAACCCTAGAGATCTCCCCAGTACGGTCACCAATTCTGTTGTGGGTGGGAAAACCCCCTACGGACTAGCACTAAGGGTTTTGTAATGCATGCAAAAATGACCATCTAAAGTCTTCTACTTTTTACTATCATCCCAGCATAGACCCCACATTCAAGCATAAAACACAAGGATAAAAGGATCCGATAACTCTACCTTGAACTTCCGCATTTGGTGTCGATCGTTTCGCGTTCGGTAGCTCCTTGATTGCAAGTTTCCTCCCAAAGACAACTTGCATTCATAAATAGACAAACAAAGAACTCCAAACATGCATCTTATATACGAATTAGTGGGTCAGGGGTTCTAATAAAATATAATCAAAACTGAATATTTGAACACCTCATATGGCGGGACGGGAAAAGTACTTATTTCTTATTAAACTCACAAAAGTAACTTACAATGGTGAGATCTGCCACTGCTCCTCGAACCTGGTCCTAGGATTCTCTTCAATTGTGCACCAACCGCTTCCACATACGCTTCTCCTCACAAAATGGTTGCAAAAGATTGGGGCAAGGGGAATACAAAAAGGGGCAGAGTTTATTTTCTATTATTTTCCTCTTTTTAAATGGGACCCCTACCTCTTCTTTTATAGGCTAGAAGAGGGTAGTTATCCGGTTAAGTGACCAGCTATGGATGGTCAAATGGTTTAGGCAATTACCTGGAAATATGTATTCCGTATGCAACTTTCTAATTTTTTTTTCTTTTGTCAGTATATGCGGGTTGTAATGGGTTAGCTAGTGTATAGACGCGGGAAACAGTGGTGCAGGGCACGTATGGCTTTAAAAGGTTGTATTTTTAGAAGAGTTGTTCAATGGTGACTTGGAAAAAATGGCAAGTGATATGGCCCGATGCCAGGTATGCATGTCTGTTGCAAATTAGGGTTATAACACAATTAAGCTGGCACATCATCACAATAATTAAACTATCACATCATCACAACAATTAATATGGCATCACAACACTAGGCTGACACATCAACACAACATGAGGCTAGAATATCATCAACATGAGGTTGGTATCACAACACTAGGCTGGAAACATCAACACACCACTACTCCCCCTTTTGAGGGAGGTCCTTTAGGACTATACCAAGGTTATCTCGAAAGTTCTCAAACTTTACACAAGATAGAGGCTTTGTCAACACATCATCAACTTGTTCATTTGTGTTAACATATTGGAGCTTTATGGCTCCTCTCTACACCATGTCACAAATGTAGTGATATCAGAGCTCTATGTGTTTTGACTTGTCATGAAATACAAGATTCTCTGTCATCTTTATGAAGCTCTGGTTATCACATAGGATCATGGTTTCTTCCATCTATAGGTTGAATAGACCTGTTAACAACTTCTGAAGCCAAATGGCTTCACAACTGGAAAAACACGCAAAAATGTATTATGCTTCTACTGTGCTGAGAGAAATGCTTGATTGATTCCTACTCTGACATGAGATCATGGATGACCCCAAACTGAAATAGCATCTTGAAGTGCTCTTCCTGTCAGAGACACTTCCAACCCCATCTGAATCGTTGTACCCACTCAGTGTGAAGTCATGATATCCATCATAACTGAGACCACAATCTAATGTACCCTTAAGGTACCTCATCACATGTTTTGCAGAAACTAGGTGAACATGTCTGGGTTCTACCAAAAACTGACTCAAAGTGTTCACGACAATACAAATATCCAGTCTGGTGTTCATCAGATACATCGACGATCTAATGATCTCTCTATACAGCGTGGCATCAATCAATTCTGATGAAGTGTCGACCATAAGATTCAACTTTGTTTCCATGGGTGTATTCATGGACTTGCACTCTAACATATCAAATCTCTTCAGGATTTCAACTACATAGTTCCCTGGTTAAGGAATATCCTCTCTGGGCTCTACCATACCTCAAGACCTAAGAAATAATGCATTAGGCCAAGGTCTTTCATCTCAAATTCCACAACGAGCTTCTTCTTACATTCGGTGATGAGATTTTCTTCTCTAGTTAAGAATAAGTCATACACATACAACAACAATATAACCGACTCATCATTCATAACCTTGAAGTAGAGGTTAGAATTAGCTTTACTCTTGGTAAAGCCCATGCTCATCAGAAAATTGTCTATCCTTCCATACCAAGCTCTAGGATCTTGCTTCAATTCGTAGCCTTCTTCTATATACATGTATTCTTCACACCATTTAGGAAAATTGTCTTTACGTCCATCTGGTGTAACTTCCACTTCATCTTAGCTTCAAGGGAAATGATGGTTCTAATCGAAGTGTATCTGGATACAGGAGCAAGTGTCTCTTCATAGTCAATGCCTTCCTTTTGAGAAAATCCACGAGCGACAAACCTTGCTTTGCACTTCTCAATACTTCCATCAGTAGCATGTTTTATTTTTAAAATCCATCTGGAAGATACCACATCCTTGCTCTTCGATCTGGGAACTATTTCTCATACATCATTATTTATGATGGATTGGTATTCTTATGTCATGGCATCTACCCATTCTTTCTTATGAAGGGCTTCTTCAAAGCAGGTAGGCTCCTTCTCTAAGAGATCACACATCAAATCCATATAACTGGAGAATGGATTAGGTCTCTTCACTTGTCTTGTGGTTCCTTCAGGAACACCATACTTCTATCCATCTTGAATAAGCTCCCTAGCCCAAGAAGGATTTCTCTTATGGGATATCGTCATCCGGGGAGGTTCTTGAAATTCTACTATGTCATGATCTTCTAGAATTTCCTCATCAAGAGAAGCTATGACTTCCCTCACTGGTTCTGCAACTCTGGGAGCTACAGGTTCCTCTTCATATACTTCTTCAAGCTGGAATCTTCTTGATTTCTTGAGTGTTGCATCTTCATCAAAGGTCACATCCCTACTGATCTCAATATGATGGTGACCTGGTATATAAACTCTGAAGGCCTTGGAGACCTCACAATATCCAACAAATATTCCCTTCTTTCCTGAAGGGTCCAACTTGGTTCTATTCTCTTTTGGAATATGTAAAAATACTGGGCAAGCAAATATTTTGAGATGGATTACTTTTGGCTTCTTTCCAGAGAAAATCTCTTCAGGGGTCTTGAACCCAAGTGCACTATGGGACAATTAGTTTTGTACATATACTGTTGTTTTTGCTACTTCTGCCCATAAGCACATAGGAAGATCTTGATCATGAATCATGGTATTCAGTTCTTCCATTATAGTTATGTTCTTTCTTTCTTATACACCATTTTCTTGAGGATTGTAGGGAGTGGTGAGCTCCCTCTTGATCCTGACATCTTTACAAAAGATTACAAATTATTTTGAGGTGTATTCTCCTCCATTATCTGACTTGAGTATCTTGATCTTTTTTTTAGAAAGATTCTCTATCAAGGCTTTGAATTCCTTGAATTTACTGAACACTTCATCTTTTGATTTCAAAAGGTAAACCCAGGTTTTACGAGAATAATCATCAATAAAATATACATAGTATACATACCCATTGATGGAGGATGATGGCATTGGGCCACACACATCTAAGTGAATGAGTTCTAAGAATCCTTCTGCTTTACTGTCTCTCTTCGGAAAAGGGTTCTTGATGTTCTTCCCTTGTGCACATCCATTGCACACACCTTCATGGTCAACCTTGAGTTCTGGTAGACCTGTGACTTCTTTGCATACATACGGTAATGCGTTATAGTTGATGTGGGCTAATATTCTATGCCAAAGTTCACATGGATTCTCAATGGCATGGGACATGGTTGCTTCTGAGTGACCCTTTAGCTTATACGAGCCACCTTCTTCTTTTCCAATAACGATTTCTTCTTTAATGGTTTTTCCTTTAGCCCACATAAGAACTTCTCCATATATAAAGGCAATTCTAAAGCCTTTCTTTTATAAAGCTGATATGGAGAGTAGGTTCTTTGTCAAACCTGATACATAGAGTACATTCTTCATCTTCATTGGAGTCCTTGAGTTAAGCTTGTAGTTTGATTCTCCTACTCCCTTGATAGGGTATTGATAATCATCTCCAAATGTAACTTTATGAGAAAACTTATTTTCTGAAAGGCAAGAGAGAATATATCTATGACCTATCATGTGCTTGGAAGCACCATTATCAATGAGCCAAGTGTGCTCTCTAGGTGATACTGATCCTGAGAGGGCCGAGATTAAGACATAGTCTTCAATTAGTTCTTTTATCATCTTCGTGGGTGGATCTTCATATTGAAATGCATGGGCATGGTGCCTCTTATTTTTCCTCTTGTATCCTTCTCATCTAACTAGACAATGTCTCGCAATATGTCCCATCTTGTCACAATGATAGCATTGGTAAGATGAGAAGTCTCTTTATTTTCTTTGTCCTTTCTTCTAGAATCTCTTTGGTTGAGATTCTTTATGTATGAATTTGTTTGGGGTGATACTCTTTATGAGTTTATTTCTGGAAGTAAGACTTATTTATTCCTCCTTTAGTATGAGAATCTAGGGCTTGATCTTCGTCTCTTGATAGTAATGCTTCTCGATTAGCTACTCTTGATTCTTCTTGAATACATTCTTCCCAAAGATTGTCAAATTTTAGTTTTTCCATTCTGTCACAAAGAGTTTGGATGAATGCATCCCATGGTCTTGTGAGACCATTAAGAGCCATCATTATGAGTTCATATTCATCTATAGTATCTCCAATTTCTTCTATATGTTCTTTGAATTGAGATATTCTGGAGAAATTTTCCTGGATCGATTCTCCTTTCTGCATCCTTGTATTCTTGAGTTGAGTTCTTAGATTCATATTCTGGTTTATGTTATTTCCTTCATATAATCTAGTTAGGGCCTCAAAAATTTATTTTGGAGTCTTCTTTGAAGACACTTGAGAAATCAAGTGATATTTGATAGAATCCGCAATGATTCTTTTGAACCTAATTATATCCTTTTGGTGTTTTGCTTTATCTGCAGCATCGACGAGTTCTGGTACTTCTTCTTTGACGAATATTTTTAAGTCATTCTCTTCAAGAATGAGTTCAATCCTATACTTCCAGGCACGAAACTTTTCCACACCTTCTCTCTTGTCAACAATCTTAGTGCTTGCAGACATCTTTTACCTAGAGCTAGGAAAATGACCAAAAAATGAAAATTCTCAGAATTGAATTTTGAACTTACCAGGAGGTGTGCTTGGCTGAGGCGAGTAGCCTAGTGTGTTTATATTTAAAAAAATCCAACTTTTACCCCTCCAAACTTGATTTGCGAATTTCTGGACTAGTGCTTCTGGTTTTCTGGTACTTTTGGTACTCTGGTACTTCTGGTACTTCTGGTTTTCGGTTACTTCTGGTACTTTGTGAAAACTAGGGTTTCACTTTTCAAGAGATATAGCCACTGAAAAGTTGTGGTGAGGATTCCCAAGTGATCCTTGAAGAAGGGCTCACTTTTCTAGATGGTTTTGGGGCTGAAATTCTTCTTCAATAAAAAGCCCTAATTTGCATGTACGACAAGAATGACATTTTTCTCTTTTTGTTGTGAAAGATTCTCTCTTCACCTTAGCTCTAATACCATGTTAAGGTTTAAGCTATTATTAGGTTTCTTTTCAATTCACTAGATAACCATAGCATAGATAGGATCACTAAGAAATACACACTCACAAGAGACACATCATTTATCCTGGGAAACCCTCATGGGGGAGAAAACCCAGCAAAATCTTCCTTAATATAGATAGTCAATACAATGACAAGAGATAACTCAAACAATACATAAAGTCCTCTCCCAAGAATGTGCCTCTCTCTTTCTTCTTTCTTCTCCAACTGTAGCTCCAAACTTGTGCTTTGATGAACAAGTGAGTGTGTGTCCAAATGAGGCGCTATCCTATCTTATTTATACAATCTCGCAGGTGTGAACGAAATTGCCTTTTCACTGGCAGGGCTGACTTCTCATTCTGGGTGGTTATAACCACCTTTAATTAATCTGGGGGATGACTTCTCATTCTGCCTATTACAATTAGGGTTTGACCAATCCACAAAAGGGGATTTGGTCATTTACAATACTCGAGATGATCAATCCAAAAAGGGGATTGATCTAATGAATAATACATCAATAATAATAGAATAATATTTATAGTTACAATATTTCAACAAGACCGTTAATGATGTACACCTATCCTTTGTCTTTAGAAAGATCAATTTCCTTAATCCCTAAAGAAGAATGAAGATGAAATTTCCCAGAGAGATGAAATTATCTTTTCCTTAGTAAAAAAACCTGTAAAGAAGGATCGTCTCACCCTGCTCAATGTTAAGGGTGTGAAGATCTAGGATCAACACAGGTTGCACCATGGTGGCCTATGACATTCTCGCAGTTTTATCAGTGTTAAGGGTGCGACGATCGCCCGTACAAAGAAAAAGAGAAGCTTCTTGACACTTCTAGAATATAATCTTCGAGGGTGAGGTGTCCTCCGATTAGTTTGGATTTGAGTTGCATCCCTGATCTCTTGGGATCATCCTAACCTCCTCACCCTATCCTTTTCAGCTTATAAAAGGAGGGGAGTTTTCATGGGAAAGTTATATTTTTTAGAAAATCTTGGGAATGGTTAGAGAATTTTTGGAACTTCAGCTTAGTTACAGAGATTCAACTAATGAGATATTAGTCTAGCCAAGCGTTTGGATTAGCTTCATCTATAGCTAATTCTTATGGAGTGTTTGGGCCTATGGTGTCTTTAGGTTTTTCTTTTTCAATATGAGATCATAAGTAGCTGTTAGATCTACAGTCTCAGAATCTATGGAGAAGAACTGTGTGGGAAGCAAGGAACTGTTGGAAGGATCCTGACAACATCAAGGCATCTCGTTGTATCTTTCTTTCACATTATTTAATACATATATACTTTTTATTTCCTATATGAATGTTAATTTTTCCATATTGTATGATTCCTTGATTAGGTACATTGTTTCATATGAAATAGACTCTGTTATTCTTGTCTTCATTGGCTTATGTTTCTTTGCAGATATTTCTCCATAAGACTTACAACATAGTTGGGATCACATTGGCGAGGTCAGGTCTACAACATTTAAAATGTATGTTTTGGATCCTCTTCTTATTTAGCAACTGAAATCTAAGGAAAGTTTAGTATATTGTCTTGTTTTGTTCTAGTTTCGGGGTGAAACTAGGGAGATCAGTTTGTGTCTGCACTTACCGACTTGTCTGATAAAAAAATTGGCGACCATAGTGGGGATACAATTTTTTTTTCCTAGTTTATCTTTCTTTCTTGCTTTGAATGCCCGGGTTTTGTTTTCTGAGTCACTAGGAGATCCATATTGAATCTTTGACTGTTTATTTCACTGGAAAACCTTCTTGCTTTTTATTTTTTCCATTTTTCCCTTGATCGACGCAACCTGCTTTGAGAGATAGTTCGACATTGTCGCACTGTGGTCGTCAGTGACCTGCGACGATCAGGATTTTCATACTGGATTTGTCTTACAGCCTGCTACGATTGTGAAAAAAAATAGTTTTTGATGGCTTTCCTTGCCCAGATCTGAGATATGGGTTTGGGGTGATTTGATTATAGTCTGGTTACAGTCTGTTTGACATTGTTAAGTTTGTTTTTGGCCATATTTGCTTTGTTTTATCTTGTTTGCTTCTGAAAGATTTGTTATCTCTTGCTTTGAGTTTCTTTCAGTGACAAAGCATTTTTTATTATGAATTATTTAGTGAAAGAACACTTCTTTTTCCGAATAGTTCATTTTAAAAGATTTTTTTTAGTTTGGCTTGCTTTTATTTTGAAGAATCTTGCTATTGATTTTAGTGTATCTTTGAAAAAAAAAGTTTTAAATTTCTTGCTTTGCATTAGATTGGGGGCATCTTTACATTTGAGTAGAGAAATTGCATGGTTTTTGGAATTTTTGGTCTTGAATTCTTAGGGGGGCAAGAATCGTGTATTGGTGTACAATCTCCTTGGCTAATTTCTTGAGGATCTTGATATCGGTGAGTTTAATCAAATTTTGGGACATTGTGCATCTGGGAATGATAAACGTTTTCTCCTTCTCGTAATATAGCTTTCATCGAAGTGAAATATTTTCATTCTCATTTCTTTGCATTGTTTAGAGTCAGTCAAAACATCATTTAGTCCACACAATTTTCCTCTTGAGTAACAACAACTTAATGTAATTTACGCGTTAATTAAAATCTACCTAGAAAATTTTATTTCTAGGGCTCTTTGCAACCTACATTAGATTAGTTGTAGGGATTTGGAATAGGTGTGAAAGATAACTTTCCAAAGTGTAAAAAAACATAGAATCTTGAGTTAGGGAGTGGTGAAATCCATTTACTACAGTTTGTTCTAGGAATCCCTTCTCACTCAAGGGTCAATCACGAGGTTGCATTAAGGAAAACAAAGTTACTAACCCTACTTTGTTGGTCTTGGTGTAGTGGTTGCGCGTATTATTGGGGGTCACTTGAGAAAAAAACCTTGTGTGTGCCTTCTCAATTCGATTTCGATCTCAGTTACCCTTCCCTTGCATGCATATTAGACTATCGACTGTTTCCTTAGGCATCATTGTTGTGTTTCGTAACCTTGGTGGCCTTTCTCTTTAGGGTTAACACATGAGGTGAAAATGAAGGGGAAAGTATTCGCTGTACCTGGAATCGACATTGGCCAAACTCACTCGGGATGCTTGGAGGGTAAATCCATGTTTATTGTGTGGAATCTTGCACCAAGGTGTAAGTCCACTAAGCAGGTTGTAACCGTAACGTTTCCACCCACTCTATCTCAACCCCTTCTTACATTGTTCCCGCTATGTTGGATTTCATCACCAACTAGTGCATTCATTGTGAGAAGGTTTTGTTTGTTTGCTTGCTTCCTAGATTTTTAGCGTGTGTTGTTATTTTACCTAGCAAAATCTAGGTTGGATCTGTGTTTAATGGCATTGGTTCCTAGAATTATTAATGAAGCAACCCCTGCTCCGGGTAAACCTTTTTTTTTCCTTCTTACTGAAATGTTGGTTCTCCATACATCGCTACTTTGAGCCTTCCAGGTCTCACAATTGGGTTAACATTATGGTTGTTTTCCACTTCGATAATCCCAAATGCAGCAAGTGCTTCAATTGTAAGCACTTCCTCCCAAGAAAATCAACCTCATGTTGATCCTTCCCCTTCTTCACCAGTAAGATCTTCTCCACCTTCTTCAATTGCAAGGTCTTCTTCCATTTCATATTCTTCGTTGAGTGAAATCTCTGAAGCTAGTAACCCAGTGGATAAGAAGAAGAATAAAACGAAGATTAAGAAGACGAAAGCAAGGGTCCAAACTTCCAATGACTGCCAAACATACTGGAAAACAACCAATTACTAATAATCGTGTTGGGACTGTTGATGATGCCAAGATTACCCAAAAAACATGTAATCCCAAGTACCCTTGTAGGCTTTGTAAGGGTATCCATATTCTTAAGGATTTACCTGGTCTATCCAAGGTTATAGAAGCATGGTCTACACACCCTCGCTAGCCCATGTTTCCAGCCTCTGAACAACATGATGATGACCTCCCATCAACTAGTTAAGATACCATTGGGAAGAAGAAAAGTAGAATCAAGTTCCCGTGTAGGTTATGTGGAGGGATTCATCAAACTAGCATTTTCCCTCGTATGGACGAAGCCTCGAAATTACTGGAAGACATGAATGTTTCTGAGCCTCAACTTCCAACTTCTTTTCACAGGTTTACTCTCAACCCACCTGCAGTTGATCGAATGATCAATATGGTCCCTTCGTCGGTCAGCCTGGTTGATCAGGTAGTCAATATGTTCACATCCTTAGTTGAACCAGTTTACAAAGTGGTCGATATGATCCCATCCTCGATCGATCCCAATCTCCCATTAGAGAGTGAAACCTAAGATTTCAATCTGTTTCCTTCTATCGACTCGATTCTCCCCTTGGAGAATGCAACCCAAGTTGTTGATCTGATCCCGTCATCGATCAATGCTACTCTCCCACTCTAGAGTAAACCTGATATTGCCCATGTTTTTCTCATTGATATAGAATCTACCATGCTAGGGGGAATTCCTCCTTCTCCCATGGAAACCCCTCCAATTAATGAGGCCATCCCTTTTTATTGGGGTGCGGTAATTGGACCTCATTTTCGTTCTCACTTTCCTATCAATATTATAGTACAGGTTTGTGTTCCAGAAATTCCTCAGACGCTGATAGATGAAGGTGAGTCCATTAGTATTTTGTCCTCTATTGCTTGGCAAGCTTTGGGTTGTCCTCAACTTGTGTCGGTTACCCATAATCTGTTATCTTTTAAAAGAAGAACCGATCACCCTTTAGGATACCTTCCTCAACTTCTTGTAACTTTGGGAGGGAAAAATGCCTTTATTGATGTTATGGTATTCCAAGACCCCTTGGATTTCTATTTACTCCTTGGGTGAGATTATTTCTATGCCATGAAAGCTATAGTGTCCGCTCTTTTTCATGTGATATCTTTCCCTCACAATGGAAGAATTGTTACTATTGATCAAATTTCGTTTGTGGGTCTTGACTTGATTACCAACCCAACAACCTCGTTGAACGGTTCTTATATGTAGACAATATTGCCCCCACCATAGGTCAATTATGTGGCATTGTCTCCCATGCCTTCAGTTGTTGATGAAGATGAGCCTCTCAATGTATGCTCAATCTCTTATGACCTAGATCCGGTAGTTGACATGGTGATCTCTTTGATAGGGCTATTAGAGCTCGATCTCCTTATCCCTGTTGCGACCTTCAACATGTGTTCCTTCTAGAGCATTGCTCTTCCGTCCAGTGAAGATCTCTTGGAAGCCATGACCAAGGTGTGTCTCTTGACATGGTGTCCTTCTGGATAATTTTCCTCCTAGAATCCATGATCAAGAAGAGAGTGTTGAGCATGGTTTTCTGATTTCAAGCTCATTAAAAAATGAAACCAAATTTGAGCATAGTTTTTTTTATTTCAAGATCATTAAAAAATGAAACCATATTTGAGCATGGTTTTATGATTTCAAGCTCATTAAAAAATGAAACCAGCTTTGAGGATAGTTTTTTGAATTCAATCTCGTTAAAAAATGAAACCAACCACGAGGATAGTTTTGCGTCTCTGTGGAAAGCTCGTTAAAAAATGAAACAAAGCTTACAAGGATAGTTTTTGTGTCTCTGTGGAAACCTAGTTAGAAAATGAAACAAAGGTTACACGCATGGTTCATCTCCTGTGTTAAGCTCGTTAAAAAATAAAACAACGCGTCTTAAGCATAGTTCTTGTTGCTGTGCCAAGATTGTTAAAAAATGAAATAGATTTCCCCCCTCTTCGATTGAGTCAAGTACTTTGTTATGTATAGTATTTGAATCTTCATTTCATCCACTTGTGTCGTTGGATGAAACAAAGCTTGGGGGGAAATTATTACAGCCTCTGGAATTCATGTTGTAGTTAAGACAATATGTTCTTAAGCTGGGGGAAAGGTACCAACTATGAGAATCTGTGAACCATGCGTTGGGAAGCCTCAAGCATAGTTTTATCTGGTTCAAGCTTGTGTACAAATGAAACCACCTACCTCAAACATAGTTTCTCTGGTTCAATCTTGTGTAAAAATGAAACCACCTACCTCAAGCATAATTTTACTCAGGTTCAAGCTTGTGTAAAAATGAAACCAGGTCCAAGAATAGTTTAGTTTAGTTTTAAGCTTGTGTAAAAATAAAATCTATCCCAAGTATAGTTTTGTTTTGTTTTAAGCTTCTATAAAAATGAAAACAATCTCGATCTTAGTCTTTGTTCTTTCTCATGCTCATAAATACATGAGAATGTAACCGAATAAAATTTATCACTTTTTTAGACTCGTAAAGGTTATAAGAAAAAGGAACCCCCTGGAGTTCCCTTTAAGCTCTTTTCAGACTCTCTAAACATGAAAAGATTGTCGAGCAATCTTGTTCTTTTCATGCTCGTTAAATAATTTGAAGAAAATGTCTATTGATCAGTAGTTTATATCTTTTTCGGTCTCATCAGACTACTTTACGAAAAATGAATACTCTAATCAAGCATGATTAGTAGAAGTTATGGAGTCCTCTTTAAGTTCTTTTCAGAGTCCATAAACATGAAAATACCACTTAGTTTTCTTTCTTTGGACTTGTAAAAAAAACATTGAAAGACCCATATGGGACCGAACCACTTCTTCCTAGGGTTCGTTAAATATACTCTAGGGAACTCATTCGAAGGATGAGATTACAATTCAAGCATATGTTATCTTCCTCAATCTTGTGTAAAAACAAAGAGGTATTCGCCATAAATGGTGGGGGGAAATTGGGAAAGAAATGTGTCTAAACCTGTATTCTATGGAAGTAAGTCACTTTTGAACACGACACCCTTTCACTTTCTTTGTGTCTAGGTTGGAAAATTGTCTTCTCTCTTGATCATACCCCTTTATAAGATTACAAATTGGTCTGTGATCCTTGTTGTTGATTCAATGTTTACAATACAGTAGTCGTGTTGTCAATATGTTCAAAGAGAATTTCAACCCAAAAATCCTTCTATTGCATTGGCCATTTCTGCAGTCCTTTAGCCTTCTATTGTGTCAGCCATCCCTGAGTCAATCTCAAATCACTTGTTACTCTGATCTACTTCAAATATTTTTACCCGTTTCATGTCATTATCTAGGAATTAGACTTATAAACTAATTGGTACCTTGGAACTTGCACGCCTCAATGGCAGGTTTCCTCACTTTCGACAGTGGGTTTTCATTATTGACCCTTGATTGAGAGATTCCGCCGAGTGTTTGACTTCATCTCATAAATTTGCACCCATTGGATTGTACTAGTGTACCTTGGGATTCATTGACATTAATGGTAATTTCCCTTGCACTTGTTAACGATATACACTAATGATCGGTAATAAAGTGGTTTCTACCATGTTCGACTTCAACACATGTATTCACATGGTTAGATTCGTACTATAGAGTGGTGGAGATGAAGACCCTGGATGTTTTCTGACAGATTTAGGTTGCGTTGGAGTATATTTAGATTGTGCTATTGCATAGATCCATAGTGTATGTCTCATGGCTATGTTCAAATTTGAGTCTTTAAGACAAAGATCCACAGTGTATTTTTAGTGCCTATGTTCAGATTTGAGTCATAATGTCATGGATCCATAGTACTATGTTTGGTGGCCATGTCCTGTATTACTTGACTTGGATCTTTTCATGTCAGAATTTATGCTTTGATTCACTTGTATTCTGAGTATGGGAATGACTACCTCAATGATGATATATTATTGTACTGTATTTTTCTTGTTTGTTGAAAGGTTTCCGATCGACGTGTTCCTTATTCCCAACACACACTCGACAAAGTATTTCACCTATCACTCCATTCTAACTTCATACTTTGTGGGGATTTCTGTTAAAAAATATTTTCCTCACCCCCTATTTCCATTAATTATGTACACCTATCCTTTGTGTTTAGAATGATCAATTGCCTTAATCCCTAAAGAACAATGAAGATGAACTTTCCCATAGAGATGAAATTATCTTTTACTTTGTAAAAAACCTTTTAAAGAAGGATCGTTGCACATTGATCAGTGTTAAGGGTGTGAAGATATCGGATCGACGTAGGTTGCACCATGGTGGCCTCTGAAATTGTCACAGTTTTCTCAGTGTTAAGGGTGTGACGATCGCTCATACGAAGAAAAAGAGAATCTTCTCGACACTTCTAGAATAAAATATTCAAGGGTGAGGTGGCTTCCAATCGGTTTGGATATGAGTTGCATCCCTTATCTCATGGGATCATCCTAACCTCCTCACCCTATCCTTTTCATCTTATAAAAGGAGGTGAGTTCTCATGGGAAAGTTAGATTTTTTGGAAGAGCTTGGGAATGGTTAGAGAATTTTTGGAACTTCAGCTTAGTTACAGAGATTCAACTAATGAGATATTATTCTAGCCAAGATTTTGGATTAGGTTCAACTATAGCTAATTCATAAGGAGTGTTTGGGCCTATGGTCTCTTTGTGTTTCGCTTTGTCAAGATGATATCTTAAATAGCTGTCAGATCTACAGTATCATAATCTGTGGAGCAGAACTGTGTGGGACTCAAGGAACTATTGGAAGGAACCTGACAACATGAAGGCATTTGGTTGTATATTTCTTCCACATTATTTAATACAAATATACTTTTATTTCCTATATAAATGTTATTTGTCCATATTGTATGATTCCTTGATCACTTACATAGTTTCATATCGAATAGACTCTGGTATTCTTGTCTTCATTGGCTTGTGTTTATTTGTAGATATTTCTCCATAAGCCTTATGACAGAGCTAGGATAACATTGGCGAGGTCAGTTCTACAACATTTAAAAGGTATGTTTTGGATCCTCTTCTTATTTGGTAACTGAAATATAAGGAAATTTTAGTATACTGTCTTGTTTTGTTCTAGTCTCAGGATGAAACTAGGGAGATCAGTTTGTGTCTGCACTTTCCGATTTGTCCGATAACATGATTGTCATTTCAATATTTGAGGAATTTGAGTTTATTGCATTTGAAACTGCTTTTGATTATGTAATGCCTGCTTGGACCTTATGCTCTTTACCCTGTTTCACCTTGGTGGTTGACATTGTTCCCTAGTAAGTGGTCACCCTAAGGGATGGTTTTTCTACTGAGATGTCCCCTTGATGAGTCATCGTTCCATTCCTGACCATAATTTTCACTTTCCACACTTCATTCCCCCATCTCCTTATCTTTTGGGTTTTCGAGTGTATTGACCCAAGAAGGGGTTTTCCATCATTTCATGGGAAGAAGGGGTTGAAGTCCCAGAGGGGAGATAGCTGGAAACATATAAAAGTCTAATCATGAACCTTCCATATGCTCGCCCAAATAGGTCTTGAGAGAAATGAAAAAAATCTCCTAAAAAATCAATTACCCGCAAAAGAAAACACATAGTATAAATGTTTCACTTGATTGAGGGATTTACACAAAGTGTGTTACAAGCTAGACTATACCCCCATGCCACTATGTGTTCTTCTCCCTTAAAGTGAAACTATGTTACTTCCCCCCCAATATAATCGATCCACTCTTAGGGAGTACCCAACGTTTGGACTCTAGTTAACTAATCACAATAAATGGGCTTTGAAAAAGGATGCATTGAAAATGAAGGTGAAACTCACCCTCTACAAAGGCACCGATAAATGAGAAACTACGATCCCTTGTATGTCATGAAACCCATGCCCAAAATTCTTTCCCCCATCCATTAATTCTATCCACATGTCTTAGAGAGGGTTTTCTCTTGGGAAGCACTCCTTAACTTAGGAGAGGATTCACCCAATAGGTCACTTTGTCAACCCTCCCATACCTAAACTTGGCAAATTGCATAGGGTCTTTAAGAAATTGTTTAGTTTGATGAGGTGGTTTTGGATACACATGGTTAGATGGATATTTTATTGAATTGATTTACTCATCATGATGCATTTGACTTGAGATCCTTGGAGGGAATATTCCTTTTCTTTATGGGACCTTGTTTGGTGGAAAGATTTGGAAGAACAAGCCTAGCTTGGGCTTCCTTGGGGCTTGAATCCCACAGGTTAGATACCATGGACCACACTCTGGATGATGATCATAGCCTTTGGAGGCCTGAGATATGCCTTGGAAGACCTCACCCATGCCCCTACTAGCCCAACGTTTGGCCTTTGGAAGCCAAAACGTCACACTTTGAGGGCTTGACGTCATGCATGGGTTAGGGTTTTGTGGTGATGAGGACACATGGCATGATTTGAAATAAGAACACCTTGGATCATGGAGGAGATACTTGGAATGAGGACACATGGCCTTTGGAGGCTTAGCACATTCATCCTCAACCTCATGTTTTTCTTCTAAGTGCCAAAACGTTTCCCTAGAAGAGTGACATTTTACTTTTAGAGTTTCTTTCATGTGAAAATTATGAATTCAATATTACTATTTTGCAAAAGGGGAAAATTAAGGGTTTTTGTCCCCTTACTTTGTGGTTTACCCTAATTTTTGTGGACAAACTCTTATTAGAGGTATTTGTATAAACAAATCATCTATATTTCATTTTGATCATAGCTCTCCCATGTGGAGAAGGATACTTGGATGAAATTTTCTCCCCACTTGGAAAAATTTAATCTTTCTCTCTCTGTTGTGATATGGTTTATCTCTTGTCTTATGGAAGGAAGTGGCACACTATCTCTTGGAGGTTCTTTCTCTTTCCTTGGTGATGAAAATTATTGGTAACTAGGGTTTGTCTTAGCATTTTTCTTGGAATTTGTAAGGAAAATCGACATTTGTTAGGTTACTTTCTTGCTCCATGGTTGTTATCAACTAGATCCTTGGATTTGTATGCGGGAATACACCCTCCACCAAGTTTATCATTGTTGTTTGTTGAAAGGAATATTGCAAATATTGGTAGGAGGAGTAAAAGGGTTTACACCCTCCTAGATCTTACATTGTTAGGGTTACTTGCTCAAGGGAGTAAAAGAGCTTACAACCCTTGAGAAGTAGTAGGCATAAACTTGTACAATAAGACTTAGTAACCCATTTGGCAAGGAACTAATCATTTATTGCATGGGAGAAATAAAATACTTGCATTAAAATATGTGATTTTAGGAGATATTGAATTTGTTCAAAGTGGAATCAATTTTTTGCCTTAATCACTTGCTTGAGCCACTAGGGCGTTTTGATTGGTCAAGGATATCTTGTTGTTGTTACAGAATTATGCTACATCCATTAGGGATGCTTCAAACTCTCTTTTTCAATCTTAATTTCTCACT
>ML789571.1:348747-361792 GCA_009831015.1 Picea engelmannii
TCATTATCTCTCCATATTCCATCTCAATCCCCCTAGGGTCAACTGGGATTCCCCCCTTGAGTTGATCGCTTCACATCTAAAGTGAAGGTAATACTTATCTAAGGTGATAGTGAGTAGGTATTCTCCTAGTTGTCTCCATCTTGTGGTTTGGATCAGGATTTTCCCAACCTACATTTTACGCAATGAAATTTTGGTATCATTGTCGGGGAGGATTTTGAATCCTCTTTCATGCCCTAAGGACACTTTGGAAAGCTACCATCCAAAAACATTTACCCCTAGCTTTCATGGAGACTCCACTTGAAGGATGTTCCTCTTCCACCCTCGATGAGATTTTCATAAAGTTTATCTGGCGACTCCATTAAGGTATTACCCTAAGTAATGGAACCATGGCCTCAAGAGACTTACCATGAGAATTCCATAAGGGGTAACCTTATATTGATGTTCATAATATCCCTAGATATCCAAATTAGTTCTCTATAGAGTGGAGGGAAAATTCCCCTAGAATTAATGGTGATCCAACACTAGTAGTCACCCATGTCGTAAATTATATGAAGTATGATTCAAGATTAAATGTGCTACATGAAGATGCGTGGATGAAATTTTTTGTATCTTCACTAGAATCAAGTCAAGGAGTTGTCTTTCACACTCATGAAATCCAATAAGTATCTAGTCTTCTACAAATCTCATTGAATAATTTCTCATGCATTATCGACTAGCTACCCAGAATTTGCAAGATACTTTCCAAGAGCTGAAATATCCTCTTTGCATAGAAGGTTTTCCTATATATGAGGATGAAGAAAATCTTGAAAGATAGATATATGAAAAAAGTTACCAAGAAGATCTCTATGAAGTTTCTCATGTTGAATATCCAGACGTGACATTTGATGAAGACATCCAAGCCTATGTTCTTCCTGCACATGAAGACGAAGAGATCGTCATTTTTAGTCGTAACAATGGTCTTATGAAAGAACCCTTGGATATGTTTGATGAGAATATAAACACTTAAATACAGATTGGGAGACGCAGATGGGATTTTGGTCATCTCATTTTTTATAGAGACCCCATTTATCACATTGAGGGTAGCTCTTATGGAAAGGGGATTGATTTTTCATCTTCATAGGACTGGTCTCCATGCATGTATCATTTAGATATTTGGAAACCTGATGATGACATGGTTACAGATTTGTTTTGTCCATTTGAGGATAACTTGTCACAACGTATTCAAGGTGATTTTCAATCATCCCTTGGGATTTGTGATGTAGATCCTTTTGAGGATGCAAACCTTTTCTGTGAGGACCCCCAACCACCTTTGTCCTCAATTTTATATGAACATCAGGATGTGGCCATTACAGAGAAATTAAAGGCTCACTCTATAAAGAGAAAGTATTTTCATCTTGAGGATTTTTACAAGGTCTCCCAGATGAATAGGAAACACTTTTCTCCCTCTAGACATGAGGTTGTCCCTTACCTCTTATCTTTTTCTTTGGGAAGCCATGTAGTTTTCTTCCAATCTCACATCTCCTCTCAGTCTTCGACAAGTAGTGGATCTTTATGTGCAGATGAAGATGCACCATTTTGTATGTATGGTAGTATTCTTCAGATATGGGTTGATCGAGCTTGTGGTTATCACTCCAAGAAGGATTTTCGGGATGATCATAATTGCGGCTGCTCTTTTCAACAAGATTTCCTCCCCCCCACCCATATCCATTGGTTTAATTTCATGATTGATTATATATTTGTTTATTATCATGATTATTATGTGCTCGACCTATCTTTTTGGTATTACATGATTAATAATAAGGGGAGATACCTTGATGAAGTGATGGACAAATGGTTACACTGGTTGTATGACTTCACCTGACATCACTTATCACCTGATCTTCAGAGCCCCATGGCCCTAGGTAAGTAAGTAGGTCATCCTGATTTATTTCATTTTCATATTGATTTCTCATGGTAGTTTACTTGCATTTCATATTTGATTTTCATTTTTCTCTACTTGCATTATTGATGTACATCATATATATGAAAAATGCTAAAAAAATATTTTCTAGATTAGTTGTCATTTTTTTTGGATTTCTTATTATGGACAAAGGATGAGTGAACCATCCTACTCTTAATMAAGGATGATTTTAAGGATGGAAATTTATTTTAAAATGTAGAAACCTTGGTGAATCTTACTAATCCTTCATATGCCAACTATAAATGTTTGGTGATATTTTTGTAAAAATATTCAAATTTCTAAGTATTTTATATAGTTTTTATAAAATTTTGGCTATTTTTAAGGTAAAATAATTTTATCCTATAAAATTTGGGTGAATCATTTTTAAAATAACGAATCTCATTTTTGGAAAAACCATGGAAAATTAGCCCATGAGCGAAATTTAGCCCCTAAAATCAGCCCTGCGAGTCTTAATAGTTTGTTGTTTCAGTGTGTGTAGGCACAGGTCTACCATGAGATGTTGCAATTCTCATGCACTCTACAACGAGTACATGTCCCCAAGTAGGAGTCGTATGTTATCCCCAATTCTAGGGATGACTAAGGAGATGATGTCTCGAGGCCCTCAGATTGTAGACGTTGAGTACCGAGATACAACTTAACCAACAATGTCCACTTACAAAAATGGAGATTTACTTCACCACCAAAGATTCCAGGTTCATCATGAGGGTATCCACCACACCAGATTTCTTTCAGAAGACATTGGGTCTTGCTCCATGAGGTACAAGCCAGGTATTATGGTGAGTATCATTTCAATATTTGAGGCATTTGAAACTACTTTTGATTATGTAACACATGCTTGAACCTTATGCTCTTTACCATGTTTCACATTGCTGGTTGACATTGTGCCCTAGTA
This sequence comes from Picea engelmannii, assembly GCA_009831015.1. Taxonomy (NCBI): domain Eukaryota; kingdom Viridiplantae; phylum Streptophyta; class Pinopsida; order Pinales; family Pinaceae; genus Picea; species Picea engelmannii. The sequence goes on from ML789571.1 coordinate 351,600, forward strand.
AGTGGTCACCCTTAGGGATGTGTTTTCTACAGGAATTTCCTCTTAACACGTCATCGTACCATTCCTGACCATACTTGTCACTTTCCACACTTTTTCCCCCCATATCCTTATATTTTTGGTTTTCGGGTGTATTGACCCAAGAAGGGGTTGCCCTTCATTTCATGGGAAGATGGGGTTGAAGGCCCAGAGGGGAGATAGCTGGAAAAAGATAAAATCCTAATCATGAACCTTCCATATGCTCTCCCAAAGAGGTCTTGAGAGAAATGAAATTCTTCTCCTAAAAAATAAAACACCTGTAAAAGAAAAAACATAGTATAAATGTCCCACTTGATTGAGGGATTTACACAAAGTGCATTACAAGCTAGTCTATACCCCCATGGAACTATGTGTTCTTCTCCATTCAAGTGACACTATGTCACTTACCCCCCAAGCTAATAAATTCACTCTTAGGGATTACCCAACATTTGGACTCTAATTAACTAATGGAAATAAATGGGCTTGGAAAAAGGATGCATTGAAAATGAAGGTGCAACTCACCCTCTAAACATGCACCCATAGATGAGACACTACGATCCCTTGTATGTCATGAAACCATGCCCAAAATTATTTCCCCTATCCATGCCATTCTATTCACATGTCTTAGAGAGGGGTTTCTCTTGGGAAGCATTCCTTGACTTAGGGGACGATTCACCCAATAGGTCACTTTGTCAACCCTCCCGTACCTAAACTTGGAAAATTGCATAGGGTTTTTAAGCAATTGTTTAGTTTGATGAGGTAGTTTTGTATGAACATGCTTATATGGATATTTTATTGAATTGATTTACTCATCATGATTCATTTGACTTGAGATCCTTGGAGGGAATATTCATTGTCTTTGCAGGACCTTGTTTGGTGGACATATTTGGAAGAACAAGCATAGCTTGGGATTCCTTGGGCCTTGAATCTCACTGGTTGGATACCATGGCTCACACTCTGGATGATGATGAAAACCTTTGCAATCTTGAAATATTCCTTGGAGGACCTCACCCATGCCCCTACTAGCCCAATGTTTGGCCTTTGGAGGCCAAAACATCACACTTTGAGGGCTTGATGTCATGCATGGGTTAGGGTTTGGTTGTGATGAGGAAACATGGCAGGATTTGAAGGAAGAATACCCTGGATCATGGAGGAGAGACTTGGCATGAGGACACATGGCCTTTGGAGGCCTAGCACATTCATCCTCAACCCCATGTTTTGCTTCTAAGTGCCAAAACGTTGCCCTAGAAGGGTGACATTTTACTTTTATGGTTTCTTTCATGTGAAAATTATGAACTAAATATTATTATTTTGTAAAAGGGGAAAAGTAAGGTTTGTTGACCCCTTACTTTGTGGTTTACCCTCATTTTTGTGGAAAAACTCTTATTAGAGGTTTTTGTATAAATAGAGATAATTTTTATTTCATTTTGATCATAGCTCTCCCATGCGGAGAAGGATACTTGGCTGAAATTTTCTCCCTAATTGGGGAAATTCATCTCTCTCTCTCTCTCTCTCTATTATGATATGGTTTATCTCTTGTATTATACAAGGAAGTGTCACGCTATCTCTTGAAGGTTCTTTCTCTTGCCTTGGTGATGAAAATTCTTGGTAACTAGGGTTTGTCTTGGAACTTGTAATGAAAATATTCATTTGTTAGGTTTCTTTCTTGTTCCATGGTTGTTATTGGATATATCCTTGGAGGATTATAAGGGCATACACCCTCCACAAAATTTTATCATTATTGTTTGTTGAAAGGACTATTGAAAAGGTTGTTAGGAGGAGTAAACGGGTTTACACCCTCCTAGATCTTACCTTGTTAGGGTTACTTGCTCAAGGGAGTAAATGGGATTACATCCCTTGATAAGTAGTAGGCCTAAACTAGTACACAAAGACTCCATAGCCCATTTGTCAAGGAAATAGTCATTTATTGCATTGGATAAATAAAATACTTGCATTGAAATACATGATTTTATGATATATTGAATTTGTTCAAAGTGGAATCAATTATTTTCCTTAATCGCTTGCTTGAGCCAATAGGGCGTTTTGATTAGTCAAGGATATTGTGTTGCTGTTACAAAATTATGATACAACCATTAGGGTGGATTCAAACTCTCTTTTTCAATCTTAATTTCTCACTCTTTTACTTTTGGAAATAGTTGGAAATTTGTTATTGTTAATCTACTTGATGTTGGCTATTGCTGGGAAACTTTTTGGCTAATTCCTTGGGGTAAAAGTTGTTGTTGTAGAAAATATTTGTGACAACAATTTGGTTGTTCTCAAAAATATTTGAAAACATATATTTTCAGCCCTAATTCAGCATCAAAGCTTGTGCTAAAGTATTGGGAATTAGTTGGCATGTTTAGTGCTTCATTGCCCAATAAATACTTGATTATTTTGATGGTTATTTATGCAGTAATCAATTGATTTCATTGTTGGTGTGTGTGTGTGTGTGTTTACTGTTGTAAATCAGGACAAAAAGCTTCACTTGATTGTCCCATTCATCTTAAGGTTTGTATCACTCTTATTTGTCTTGTTTCGAGAAGGTATACCAATTTGGTGCAGGTACTCAAGTCTTTGGAAATCATTACCTTTCAAAAAGACTCGTTTTCAAGCCCTCATAATTCTTCCATAATTTACTTAAGGGGTTATTCTCATTATCTCTCCATCTTCCATCTCAATCCCCCTAGGGTCACTCGTGATTCCCCCCTTGAGGTGATCACTTCAGCTATAAACTAAAAGAGATACTTATCTAAGGTAAGAGTGAGTAGATATTATTATATTTGTCGTCATATTGTGGTTTGGGTTGGGATTTTCCCAACCTACATTTTTCATGATTACAGGGTGTACACACTTATACTCCTCCTAGGGTTTCAAGCAACAATAACCATGAAACAAGAAAGAAGAATTAACAATTGCATATTTTCCTTACCAATTCCAAGAGAGATGCATGAACAAACCCTATTTCATCAATAAAATTACCATTCATAAGCAAGAGAAGAAGTCTCCAAGAGGTACCCAACACCTTATCTCAAGCATTCGCCAAGAGAAATCACCAAAAATCATTTGCACAAGAGAGAGATACCAAAATTTCCAAGTAGGGAGCAAATTTCAGCTACTAGTCTTCTCACAATGGGAGAGCTATGATGTCAAAATTAAATGAAATGATATCTATTTATAAAAATACTACTACAAGTGTTTGTCCACTTAATTCTAGGGTAAACCACAAAGTAAGGGGACAACAACCCTTACTTTTCCACTTTGTTGGTTGTGGAGCCTGACTGTCTTCCTGATTCAAAGGTTTTTGTTTTTAACCATGTTTATACCCCATGAAGAATTTACGCCCCGAAAGAATGTACACTCCTCCACGCAGGGGAGTGCAGGGGGGCTTTCCCCTCCTAGTGAGTTATGTTAGGGTTTTTTTCCCTGGAAGGAAACCCTCTTTTATGAGGGAAATGTATTTTGGCTATGTATCATTGAGAATATTGTATTCTAAGTGAGGAGACCGTGAGAGAAAGAAGAGGAAGTTACAACGGGTGTGTTTTAGGTTGTATCCCTTCATTTGTTGGATAATAATAAAGGAAGGACCTGACAATTTCTCTAGTGGATGTAGCCCACACTGGTTGAACCACGTATATATGTGTCTCTATTGTATTGTGTATATTCTCTACTTTATTTATGCATTTGTTTTATTTTAATGCTTCACGATCCTGTTTTTCTAACAACTGGTATCAGTGCAAAAGGTAACTCATAGGAAAAGAGGGTTCCTGGTTTGAGTGGGAGCAATGGAGGAAGATGAAAAGTTTATGGTTGAGAAATTTAATAGCCAAAACTACCAGTTATGGAAGATGCAGATGGAAGATTATTTTATATTAGAAGGATCTATTCCTACCATTGGGTGGAATAGAAAAGAAGTCGATGGCCATGAAGGACAAAGAATGGGAGGTTCTTGACAAAAAGGCACTAGGAACGATACGGCTGAGCCTGACAGCGTCAATGGATTTCAATATTTTGAAAGAAAAGATAACGAAGGAGATGATGGACACATTGTCTAAACTGTATGAAAAAATATCGGTGTCCAATAAGGTATTTATAATGAAGAGATTATTTAATATGAAGATGTCAGAAGGTGGGTCTATTGCAGATCATTTAAATAAATTTAATATGATTACTAATCATGTAAGTTCTGTAAAAGTGAAATTTGATTATGTGGGCAAGGCTTTTCTAATATTGTCCTCATTGCCAAAAAGCTGTAAGTAACTCTGTCTCTGGTTCAAACACTCTAAAATTTGATGATGTTGTTGGTGTTATCCTTAGTGAGGAAATGCGACAAAAAAGCACAAGTGAGACATCATATAATGCGTTAAACATGGAGAATAGAGGAAGACAAAATGATAAAGGGCTCAGGTAACCACAAGAATTATAGGAAGGGAAGATCCAAATCTAGACTAGGAAAGATAGAGTGTTGGAATTGTGGCAAGAAATGACATTAGAAGAAAGACTGTATAACTCCAAAGAAACAAAGAGATGGACAACAAGAGAAAAATCAGGAAGCAAATGCAACAAGTGACGTGTTACAAGATGCTTTAATTCTTTCTGTAGATAATATTTATGAGTCTTGGGTAGTAGATTCAAGGGCTACATTTCATGCCACACCCCATAGGAAACATTTTCTAGATTATGTTCAAGGCAATTTTGGACAAGTTCATTTGGGTGATGATGCACCATGCAAAAGTTTTGGAATGGGAAATGTAAAAATAAAGAAAATAAATGGAAACCAACGGTTGTTGAAAGAGGTAAGACATGTTCCATATCTAAGGAAAAATATAATTTCAACAGGGAAGTTGGAAAGTGAAGGTTGTATATCCATATTTACAGATAAGATGTGTAAGGTCACCAAAGGATCATTGGTGATAGCAAAAGGAGAGAAGGTAGGTACATTGTATTTATGTACTAGTAATACTGACTCTTCTATCTCTTTATCTTCTACAGGAGTGGATACAACACTATAACATCATAGGCTTGGGCACATGAGTGAGAAGAGAATGCAGATACTTAACAAAAGAAATTTGTTGCCAGATCTTAAACAAATTGATTTGGATTTCTGTGAGCATTGTGTTTATGGAAAAAAAAAAAGAGTTTGATTTCCCAGAGTTGGAAAATAAAAGAAGAGTGAAAGGTTAGAGCTTGTGCATACATATGTACGGGTACTAGATCATGTATCATATCTTGGTGGATCTTGTTATTATTTTACTTTTATTGATGATGCAACTAGAAAAACTTAGGTTTATTGCTTTTGACAAAAAACTGATGTTTTTGATACTTTTAAGAAATGAAAAGATTTGGTTGAGAATAAGACGAGAAAAAGGTTGAAGTGTCACATATCAGATAATGGAGGTGAATATTGCAGCAAGGAGTTTGATGATTATTGTTCATACCATGGGATTCATAGAGAGAAGAAAGTTCCAGGAACACCACAAGAAAATGGTGTGTCAGAAAGGATGAAAAGGACAATCATGGATCGTGCAAGCAGTATGAGATTGCATGTTGGTTTTCCCTTACAGTTATGGGAAGATGTTGTAGATACTGCTGTTTACTTAAAAAATAGAGGACCTTCAAGCTCTTTGGATGGTATAATTCCATAGGAGCCATGGACAGGTAAAAAGGTAAACTATTCCTTTTTGAAGACTTTCGGTTGTGAAGAATTTGTCCATATTGATAAAGAAAATAGAACAAAGTGTGAGGACAAATCCAAGAAGTGTACCTTTATTGGATACAGTGTTAATGATTTTGGTTATCGTTTATGAGATTATGAAAATCACAAAATCATTAGGAGTATAGATGTCATATTCAATGAGAAGGTCATGTACAAAGATCAGTTGCAGGGAAAGAAACAGGAAAAATAAAAACCAGAATACACAGTGCTTGATGATATCACTGAAAAATAAATTCCAAAGGTACCAGAAAATAAAAATGTACTACAACAGGAGCAACAAGTATCTCAAACTCCTGCAAGTGTTGTTAGAAGATATACCAGGTTAAGTAGACCCCATGAATGATACTCTCCTTCATTCTATTATTTATTGTTGACTGATTCTGGTGAACAAGAATGTTATGAAGAGGCAATGCAGGTATATACTAAAAATAAGTGGGAGAAAGGAATGAAAGAGGAAATGGATTCCCTGGTAAATAACCAGACTTGGGATTTGGTTCAGTTTCCTACATGAAAAAGAGCATTTCATAATAAATGGGTTTACAAGTTGAAGGAAGAAGATGGAAGAAAAAAGAGGTACAAGGCTGGACTTGTTGTAAATGGGTTTGCACAAAAGAAATGTATATATTTTGATGAATATTTTATCTATTTGTTAAAATGACTTCAATTAGGACTATCTTAAGTGTTGTGGTAGTAGAATATTTGCATATTGAATAGTAAGATGTAAAAACAACTTTTCTCCATGGGGATTTGGAGGAAGAGATTTATATGCAACAACCACAGGGGTATGAGGTCAAAGGGAAGGAGAATTTGGTATGCAGGTTGAAGAAGATCTTGTATGGCCTAAAGCAAGATCCAAGGAAATGGTATTTGAAGTTTGACAAGTTTATGAAAGAACAAGGTTATAGTAGATGTTATTCTGATCACTGTGTTTATTTTAAAAGGATAGAAAATGGAAGTTATATTTTCTTGCTATTGTATGTAGATGACATGCTTGTTGTTGATACTTAGAACACATCACCAAAATAATTCATCCTCCCTTGAAATCTGACCTTTTTTACTTCAGATTTCCTTTGAAATTTGACTTGTGTATCAAATGAATGTATAATGATATGTATTTATACCATTGATTTCACTTTTTTTAACATTAGGGACGACCTGAAACTTTCTTATTTTGTAATTATTTTCTTTAATTATCTTCAGGGCCGACATGTACTTCCTTCTTCAATTCACTTTTTCATCTTCAAAAATTCATTTCTCCTCCACCATGAGGATCCACGTGACGTGCCACCTACCACCGGAAACAACTTGATGTATAATATCCATACATGGGTGTTGTTTCTTCATGTGCATTGTCCTTCATGTCCAAATATCTTCATCAATCTTGTGGTCCAAAACCAATGACTAGTGTTGACAACAATGACAACAACCAATCTTCCAACACTTTCCCCCTTTGTCATTGATGGAAACACTCATGCTCCCCCTATCATCACTATCCCAATTTCTCTCCCCATTTGACATCAATGGAAAAGGGTAGGGTTTCTCTCCCTGAGTTTAATGGCAAAAGGTAACTCTCTTCTTTGGGGCTGCTCCCCGTGTAATGTGGCTCTCAATAATACTTCATCCTTATTTTTGGTCTTTGGGACTTTTTCTTCCTTGGAATCCTTTTGTGTGGCTTTTGTCTTCTCTCTCTTCTTCATGTATAGGATGTATATGTTTTTTGGTCTTCTTGTTGCAGTTTCAACCAATCTTCCTGAGTTATTTTCTCTGATTTTACATTTTTGAGAGTCAAACGTAAGAATGTATCCTTGATCACATATTTTGCTGACACTGAGGAGATTATGATTCAAATATTCAACCAATAGGACTTTTCCTTCTTTTCCATTTTCACTTCCAAGCTTTACAGTTCGTTTTCCAAGTATTTTGGTAGATGATTCATCTCCAAATGCAACATTTCCACCCTTTTTCTTTAAGCTGACAAATTTTCTCTGATCTTCGGTCATATGAGATGAGCAACCACTATCTATGAACCATTCATCTTCTTCTGTGCATTCTTTAGAGACCAATGCTATTCGACAATTTTCATTGTGTGGAATTTATTTCCTTTTCCATGTTGTAGTTGGTATATAGACATTTGACATACGATTATCTTCCTTCATCTCTCTGCAATCCCGTGCTTTGTGACCAAGATTATTGCACTTGTAACATACAATATTTTGATCCATTAATGGGTCAAATGGATTATAATTTTTTTGGAAAGGTCTATGAACATTTCCATATCTACTATTTTCACCATTCATGTAGCTTGCATAGTTATTCCTTTCATTGATTCTACATTTGATTGCCTTGTGTCCAAAATTTCCACAAGTATAACAATGTCCAAGAAAGAAATTTTGATACATGGGAGTAAGTCACCTTCTTTGTGGTGTGGTCCATCTGGGTTCACAATCTATTCTTCTACAATTTCCTTCATAATTATTGTTTTCATACCTGATGGGAGAGGATCTTCTTGATGTCTCATTCCTTCTGAATTCTAGTCTTCTATCTGTTACACATTATTTTCATCATCCCTATGACTGTTAATGATGTAAATCTATCTATTGCCTTCAGAGGGGTCAGTGGCCTGAGTTCCTGAAGAAGGAAGGTAGAAGAACTTTTCCTGAGAAAAGAGGTTGCATTCTCCTTTGTAAAAACCCCATAAAAAGGAAGTTCGCAGGTTGCTATATAGGCAGGGTGTGAGAATGCTTGATTCTCGCAGGTTGCACCATATCTGGGTTGTGAGAGGTTCGTAGGTTGCACTATAGGTAGGGTGTGAGAATGCCTACACATGGGAAAAACGAGTGTTTTTTTGAATCTTCTAGAAGGAGAAACTTCCATGGTGAGGTGGCATCCGAATGGTTTGGATCTTAATCGTTTTCATGATTTAGTGGGATCATCCTAACCTCATCACCTTATCCTCTTCAACTTATAAAAGGAGAGGAGCTCTCATGGAGAAAGGGTTCTTAAGCTTGAGCTTGAGCTTGGAGTTTTGGTTGGCTTGGAATTATTAGCTTGGTTGGAGTGTCTTTGAGATTTGCTTTGTCAAGATAGATTGTGAGTAGCTATCAGATCCATGGTCTCAGAATCCTTGGAGCAAGAAGTGTGTGGGAAACAAAGGACAGTTGGAAGGGACCTTACGACATCAAGGCCATGGTTGTAATCTCTCTTTCGCATTTAATATGATACAGTAATATGATTCTTTCCTATAAAACTTGTTGTGTTTTATTGTATGATTCCTTGATGACATACATAGGTTTATATTGAGTTTATGCTATTGCTATCACTTTGGTTGGTTGCGTTCTTTTGCAGGATCATCATTGTATGAGTGTTGAAATGGAGCTAGGATGGCGATGGTGAGAGGAAGCAACATTTAAATGGTATGCCACCCATCCCTCTTTAGTTAGTAGATTCAATATTTAAAACTTAAGGAAAGCGTCATGTTCTGGTGTGTTTTGTTCTAGATATAGGTGGATCTAGGGAGATCATTTAGTGTCCGCACCTACCGATTAGTCCGATAAAAAAATTGGCGACTCAACAGGGGATAGATTGTTTCCTAGTTAGTCTAGTTTCCCTTGCTTTGATTGCTTGTTTTCTGGTCTCTAAGTCTGTGGGAGATCCATCCAGACTCTTTGGATCTGAAAGTTCACTCAAATTTAGTCCTTTTTCAAATTTTTGCGTGTTTACATGCATTCTCGCACTGTACCCTTTAGTGGCCTGCGAGAAACACCTAAGTTCACACCCTGGTGTTAAGTCCAGTGCGAACCCATCGTAGTCAACCTTTGTTCAACCTGTGAGAATCTTTGATTCTCGCACTGTAATACACTGCCAGCCTGCAAACTTGTTTGTAAAAAAATTTGGATTAGGTCTTGTCATTTTTTGATGCCCAGTTTTTCTTTGAACAACTGGATTGAACTTTTGGAGCCTATATTGATCTATTTACAATCTTCTTGACATTCTTTGAGTTGCTTTTAGCCATCTTTGATTTGTTTGGTTTTGAAGGATTAGTCTCTTGCTTTGAGTGTCTTTCAATTACAAAGCGTGTGTTTTCTTTAGAATTGTTTAGGAAAAGATCAGATTTCTTCTGAATGGTTCGGTTTAAAAGAAAACTTTTAGTTTGGGTTTCTTTGTTTTAAGAAAGTTCATTATTGCTTTTGTGAAATTTTTGAAACAAAAAGATTTAATTTCTTGCTTTATATTAGATTGGGGGCATCCTTGCATTTGAAGTAGCGAAATTTCATTATTCTTGGAATTTTTTGATCTTAAATTATGAAAACTTTTCCCCCTCATGGCCCGGGGGGGCCATGAATCATGCATTGGTGTTCAGTGCCTTTTTCTCATTTCTTGAGAATCTTGATATTGATGAGTTTAATATATTTTGGGACATCGTGCATATGGGAATGTTAAATGTTTTCTCCTTCTTGTAGCATAG
>ML789571.1:382312-412535 GCA_009831015.1 Picea engelmannii
CTACTCATGCATTATGTTTTGTTGGTTCAGACATTGTTCTAAAGGGATATGTTGATTCAGATATGGCAGGTGATAAAGATAGAAAGAGGAGCACCAGAGGGTATGATTTTATTGTAGGTGGAACAACAATAAGTTGGATTTCAAAACTGCAAAAGGTTGTTGCACTTTCAACAAAAGAGGTTGTTGGTGCAATTATATGCATAATATATTACCAAACATAAATTAACGACCAAGATTCATAATCAGTAGATTTGATGCACTATATATGCCGACAACAGGTGGTCGTCTAAGGAGTATATCTCCATCAAGAAACAATCAATAACAAGATGCTCTATTTTCACACTTTTTCAAATAACATTCTCCACTCATTTCAAAATCTAGAAAGAAAAATTGATCAACAAATGCATAACTCGGAATTCTTGTTCAGGGAATATATATATGCTCATTATAGGCTCATGAAAGATAGATATGGGCTATGAGTCTATCTCTTGTAACAAACACACAATCACTTATTAATATTCTGGAAACTTAACTGAGCTAAAAGAACTACTAGGCAGAGTATGAACACTCCATTATAAGCGCGTGTATGTGAGAGATGGAGATCTTGATCTCATTTCCTGTAACAACTCAATTCAATAATAACTTGCAAGCAATCCCTATCTAATTTTGCACGCTTCTTCAAACCAATGACATTCAGAAAATAAATCAATGTAACTTGATAATTATGAAAGGCTATTTCATTCCTACTCAGGAAACATAATTTTTTATGAGATGTTCCATTTGCTGGCTCATGTAATGTGAATGATGGACTCTCACACTATTCCTGTAATTCCACACTTTGCAATCAATTCTAATAGTGAAATAAAAAATGAAATCAAAACAACAAGTACAAGAAATAAAAACACATACTAATAATTTACAATGAGCTTACCAAGTTGGATCGGTGGGCCCTTGTCGATGCCAACATGGAAGATTTTGGATCAATAGATGCTAAATTCAAAAACACACACAAGATCATTGAATTCAAACTTGCATTAATCTTCAACAAGTAAATTTACAAAAAGAGTCTGCTCAGAAATCCAATCTGTAGCATAATAATTCCTCTCCTTTGGCTTAGAGCCATCACTCAATTTATATACTTTTTAAATTAAAAATTTGGATCTAGAAAATCCAATCCATGAATAATAAAATAAAAACCATTTTCCCTCAATGGAGGTTGAGTACAACCATTAGCTAATCAAGGAAATGCATTTCCCACGAATCTGGGCATGATCCTAGAATTTCTGGAAAATTGGCAGTGATTTAAGATGAATCGTTCCCCTTGAGCTGGAGGTCCACATGTGTGAGATATGGGAATTTTGGCCCACGTTTCCACATGAAAACATCGCTCTGGAAAAAACCCATGTCCCAAAAATTTAGGTTCATCTTTATCTTCCCAGAAATAGAGGTGAAAATATAGTACCAGAATGATGGTACTGAAATTCTGTAGACAAGGTTTTAGTACTGGATGAACACAGTCACGACCATGAGTACCGGATTAGGCACAAAGGTAGTACCATAATAGATGCAAGACTGGTACCGGATGCAATGTTGAGTGTGATGGTACCAGATGCAATGTTGAGTTGGTATTAGATGCAATGTGGAGTACCAGAATAGGTGGGACATTGGTACTGGAATAGGTGGAGCATTGGTACCGAATCACACTATGGTTGTAGTACCAGATTAGTGAAGTACTAGATGAAGTTGCTTAAGATTCAAAGTGAATAGGAACATACATAATCAATCATCTAATTGAATTTAATCAAGAAAACTAAACAAATCATGCCTTAATCATAAGTTACCACTCTATGCACATGGACAAGGTCATCAAGTGGATTTGTGGAGGAAACAATCAATTATATACACATAGAATAGGTAAAATATGCTCATATAGAGGATAATATAGGGTAATAGAGGTGTAAAAATGGAGACTCAAGAGAGGCAGAGTATGTTTCCGCTACATAGGCTAGTAAAGAGATGATTTGGTTATAGAGGTTTATGGAGGAATTGGGAAAGAAGCATGAGAATAACAGGTTGTATTGTGATAGTGAGAGTGCCATTCATCTTGCAAATAACTCAACCTTCCATTCGAAGACTAAGAATATACAACTAAAGTACCATTTCTTATGATCTGTCTTGGAAGATGTACATTTTAAGTTGGAAAATATACACACTAGCCAGAATCTTGCAGACATGTTAACAAAGGGAGTAACCATGGAGAAACTAGTTCCTGCTCAGTTTCGGTCGGTCTTCAAGAATGAAGATGAAGATGATAAATTTTCCAGGTCTAAGAAGGATCATAGTCCAACATATACAACAACAATGGAGTTGTTGAGATCAGTCTCCAAGTGGGAGATTGTTGGTTGTGGAGCCTGATTATCTTCCTGATTTAGAGGTCTTTGTTTTCAGCCATGTTTATATCCCATGAAGACATTACACCCAGGAAGAATGTACACTCCTCCACAAGGGGGAGAGAAGAGGGGGATTTCCCCTCATGCGGGGTCCAGGAGAAATTGGGCCCTTGGCAGGGCTCGGGGGCGAAGCCCTCGAAGGAAAAATTGCCTTGTAAATGTATATTGTAATTTCATAGTAAATCTGGACCATTCGTTATAAGGTCACATATCTGACAGTAGAAGTTATGTTAGGTTTTTTTCCCTAGAAGGCAACCTTATTTTATGAGGGAAATGTATTGCAACTATGTATCATTGCGAATATTGTATTCTGAGTGAGGATATTGTGAGAGAAAGAAGAGGATGTTACAATGAGTGTGTTGTAGGTTGTATCTAGGAAGGACCTGGAAATTTCTTTGGTGGGCGTAGCCCACACTAGGTGAACCACATATATCTATGTCTTTATTGTATTGTATATCTTTTGTTTTTTATTTCCGCATTTGTTTTATTTTATTGCTCCACAATCATGTTTTTCTAACACCCTTTACAATACAAAGTTCAAATTTAACCCTAAAATAAACATAGGAAACCCTAAAGAAGCATAACATCACCCCTTTAGGGAAATGTCTCGGCACCTTTAGCAAAACGTTGAGCATGGAGATGAAACATTGGGCCTCCAAAGGCCTCCCTCTAAAGCGCTAGGATCCTCAAGGTGCCCCTCTCCATCCAAATATGTCAATTATCAAGGAACAAGCCTTATCCCTAGGGTGACGTCAACCTCCTCAAAAGTGACGTTTTAGCCTCAAGATAAAATTATTGGGATGACTAAAGGTTGGGTTATGTCCTCCATGGTATCTCCTCGGGCCTCCAAAGGATAGCATCATATTCTGGTGTGAGGGACATGATATCCAACTAATGGGATTCAAGCCCCAAGGAAGCCCGAGCTAGGCTTATTCTTCCAAATCTGTCCACCAACTAGGTCCTACAAAGACAATGAATGCTCCCTCCAAGGATATCAAGTTAAATGCATCATGATAAGTAAATCAAATCAATAAAATATCCATATAAGCATGTACATCCAATCTACCTCATCAAAATAAACAAGTTCTCAAAGACCCTATGAAATTTTCCAATTTTAGGTACGGGAGGGTTGACAAAGTGACCTATTGGGTGAATCGTACCTCAAGTTTAGGAGTGTTTTCCAAGTTGACACCTATCTAAGACATGTGGAAAAAGTGACATGGATGGGGGAAAGACTCTTGGGCATGGGGTTCATGACATACAAGAGACTATAGTATCTCATTTATGGGTTCCTTTGTAGAGGTTGTGTTGCACCTTCATTTTCAATGCAAATTTTTTCCAAGCCCATTTATTTCCTTTTGTTCTTTTTAATATGTTTCCAAGTTGAAGCCAAGGTGGGGCTTCTACCTAAGCATGAAAAACAATGCCCACATTGACTCTACCTTGGTCACATCATGCTTCCCCAAGTTGAATTCATGTGTGGGGATTCTACCTAAGCATGAAAAACAATGCCCACACGTTCTTTACCTTTATTGGCATTTTTCAATAATTATTTTTATGGGTCCCATTATTTTATTACAAGATACATTTCATTGTCCTCGGGATCCCTAGGTGAGAATATAGAAGGTTCATATTTTTCTTTTATATTTTTCCATCTACAAGGCTCTGGTTCTTCAACCCCTTCTTCCCATGAAATGAGGGACAATCTCTTCTTGGGTCAGTACACCCAAAAATCCCAAAAGGTAAGGAGATGAGGGGATGAAGAGTGGAAAGTGAAAAATATGGTCGAGAATGGCACGATGAATCGTCAAGAGTACCTCCCATTATCACACCTATCCCCAAGGGTGACTCACTTACTAGGGTGAAATGTCAACCACCATAGTGTAATAGGGAAAAGAGCATGATGTCCAAGCAAACGTTACATAATCAAAAGCAGTTTAAATGCCTCAAATATTGTAATGACACTCACCATAATACCTGGATTTTACCTCATGGAGAAAGACCCAATGTCTTATGGAAGTAAGCTGATGTGGTGGATTCCCTCATGATGAACCTGAGATTTGTGGTGGTGAAGTGAGCCTCTATCTATGCAACTGGACACTGTTGGTCAAGTTGTCTCTTGGTAATCAATGTATGAAAAATGAGGGCCTTGATAAATCATATCCTTAGTTATATTCCCTAGGAATTGGGGATAACAATCCTCATTTATAGTAAAACTTGGTCAGCCCATCTCTCCCATGTGGATCAATTTCTCTATCTATTGTCTAAGCACACAATTTTTCTCAAACAATCTAAATGTGTTTTTGGTGCCTTTGAAGTTGAGTATTTGGGTCATATTGTTGGAAAGGATGGTGTATGGGTGGATCCTAATAAAATTGAAGGTATGAAGGTTTGGCCTCATCCTAAAAATCTTAAAATATTGCGTGGGATTTTGGGTTTAATGGGATATTATCGTAAGTTTGTTTGGAATTATGGAAAATTGCAGCTCCTCTCACTTCTCTCCTTAAAAAGAATGCTTTTAATTGGAATCCAACAACTGATCAATCCTTACAATCCTTGAAAGAGGCCATGTGCACTACTTGTTTCTTGTCACTACCTGAATTCACCAAGACTTTGGTCCTGGAATGTGATTCTCCAAGAAAAGGCATTTGGAAATTCCTCATGCAAGATGGTAGACCTTTGGCTTTAGCTAGAAAACAACTCTCAGAGCAACATTTGGGCCAATCAACATATGAAAAGGAAATTTTGGCTACTTTACATGCAATGTATATCTAACATATTTATCTCTTGAGGCAATGCTTCCAAGTTAAAATTGATCATCGTAGACTCAATTATTTTCTGGAGGAAATAATTTCCTCCCCAAAGCAACAAAAATGGGTGACCAACCTCTTTGGCTATGATTATGAGATCATCTATAAGAAGGGAAAAGAAAATGTAGTTGTTTATGCTCTTTCCAGGAAATATGAAGAAGGAGGGTCCCTCTTTTCCCTCCCATTCATTGTAGCAGACTGGATTCAAGCTATTCATTGGGAATGGTTGCAAGACCCCAAACTTTCTATCATGATCCACCAATTTCAATAGGATCCCCAAGATTATCCATGGTACTCTTGGAACAATGAAGAGCTTCACTATAAAGGTCTCATGTATTTAAGAAAAATTTCAAAACTTAAATACATAGTGTTCTCTAAGTTGTTTGCTTCACTTGCTACTGAGCACTCAGGGTTCACCAAAACCTATGAACAGGTCAAGCATTCTTTTTTCTGGGCTGGTATGAAATAAGACATCCACACCTTTATGTCTGAATGAAATACCTGTTAACAAAATAAGGGAGAAATCATCAAAGATCTAGGCATACTCCAACCACTCTCGATTCCCTCTGCTATTTGGAAGGATATTTCTATAGATTTCATTGTTGGATTACCTAAATCAGGAAATAAGTACGTCATCATGGTGGTAGTATATCGTCTTTCCAAATATGCTCATTTCTGCTCTCTTCCACACATGTTCACTGCATCCATAATGGCTCAAAGTTTTATGGATAATATATTCAAACTCCATGGAATGCCTCATTCTATTGTCTCTGACCAAGATCCAACTTTCACTGGCAATTTTTGGCAAGAATTGTTCAGGTTCCAAGGAACCCAATTGCATCTCAACACCACCTATCATCCCTAGACTCATGGAAAAACTAAAATTTTCAACAAGTTTTTGGAAACATATTTGTGGTGTTTTGCATCTGACAGAAAAAATCAATGGGTTGGGTGGTTACCCCTAGTTGAATGGTGGTACAACACATCTTACCATGTTGTTGCCCGCATGACCCCTTTTGAAGCAGTCTATAGGAAAAGACCATCGTTGGTTCTCTCATACATGCTAGGTGTCTCTAAGGTTCAGGGTGTTGACAACAACCTTACAGTCTGAGTGTCCATTCTCCATACCCTCAAAGAAAATTTGATCATGGCTCAAAATCACATAAAGAAACAAGCAGATCAGGGTCATTTTGAGCATCAATTTGCCGAAGTGGATCAATTTTTTCTTTCTCTACAACCTTATAAGCATACTTCTCTCTAAACTGAACACTTTCATAAACTTTCCCCCAAATTTTATGGTCCTTATACAATTCTCAAACGAGTAGGGCTCGTGGCATACCAGTTTATCTCTGCCGAGTCATTCTAATCTCCATCGTGTTTTTAATGTCGCATTCTTAAATAAAGTGATTGGAACTAAGTGTTGGACTCAAACCAATATCCCCAAGTTGGATGAATAAGGTTCGATTTGGTTGTAGCCACAAGTAGTATTCTGAAACAATTTCCTCATCTCCAGCCTTGAGAACAAGGTTGTTCTTCAATGGAGATGGCATGTTAGGGACCTAACCTCCCTAACCCAGGAACAAAATTTGTGTACCTTTGTGAATGCTACCAATTTATCTGCAACCCAGAAATAGCAAAATTCCTTGTTCGTTGCCTTTTTATCTCAAAACCCAAAAATTAGAATTTTAAATTGTTCATTGCCATTCAATTTACCAATCGGAATTTAGTACATTCATGAGTTCGTTGCCAATTTAAATTACACACTAGATTTCTGAATTTCCCTTGTTCGTTGTTATTTAAATCGTAAATCATATTATTTTGGATCGCTGCAAAATCATATTATATCTCCAAGTTTAATTGATAAGGTCGTTGTATTATTTCTGCAAAGCCTTAGCTTGAAATTCAATGTAGTGTTGTATAATTTAATGTCGACTCTGAGAACTGATATTCGTTGGTCACTGCCCTTCAGTTGCATATATGGACGTGTAAAACTTGTAGTCATGCTGTATTATTATTTTTCAGTTCGAATTTAAAAGTTGTTCTGATTAATGCAAAATTAAAATGCAATTCTGGAAAATAGAAATTAGTGTGGTAGTTGAATAATTCTAGACAAAATTTTGGAGTTTAGGACTTGTACAGTCGTTGTAAATTATTGAATTATGAACTTGAATTTTGTCATGATCACAACACATTAATTCGAAAATCTGATAATTAAAACTTTAGTGAGGTTGTAGCATTAAATTGTATTTCTAAATTGATTTTCATTATTTAAGTTGCTTAATTAGTTATGCACACATGTAAACTAGTAGTTAAGGGTAGCTGCCCAATCTAATTGCAGCTCCTGTATTTAGAACATTATTGAATCACTGCCAAATCTATATGCAGCTCATGTATTTGAAATTTATTTGAATCGCTACCAATCAACTTGCAGCTCCTGTAATTGAGAAGTTTTGATTCACTGCCAAATCAATCACAGTCCTTGTGTTTAATATTTTGATCACTTCTAATCATTATGCAACTTCCGATTTAGGAATTTTCCATGGACACTACGAATTAAAGTTGTAGTTGGGAATGGAAGCTCGAGTTGTTGTCAAGTTGATTAGGTTGCCTTCGAGTGAGTTTTAATGGGGAGTAAATTTTATTGAAAGCTTAGGATTTTTGGTACCTATGATTTTGAACAACAGTCAATAAATGTTATATGATAATGATGCATTGAGATAGGACAACTTACATCAGAGATGAATTAAGAGTTTATATGCACAATTCCATGATAAAGATTAATTAATCATGTTAAGTATGCATAATATGGATGTTATATTTTCAAAATTTTGACTTATCTTTTACCAATTAAGAATTGTTGCTGACTTTGTGATTAGAAGTTGAATTAAACGATAGTTGTGAGTCTAACTTGAACAAATTGATTATTTTTTGTTAGGATTAGCAGGTGTATTATATGAAACGTTTAGTGCCTTCTAGCTAGAGAACTTAATGTGTGAATTATCACATGCGTGCTAAGTGGAATTTTGTTATGCCTCATGATATATGATATAAGATGTTCTTGCTTGAATCACGTGAATAATGCTATATGATCTGTTTAAATGTATTAGATTTTACTCCGTATTTAAAGAATTTATGAAGGATATTGTTGTGGATTTGGTCATGAATATCAGAGTATGATTGTGGTTAAGGGAACTAGATATCTCATTGTTCTTCAGAAAAATAGCCAGTCCTGATACCTTAAATGGTCAAAATAAATCAGATTAATCCTTGAATTAAGCATTGATTATGTGTCTTGGAGGTCCTAACCTTGCATGATAGGTTGGTAAGGTAGATTTCTTATGTTATCTTTATGTGACATGGTTGATTGAATAATAGTGATGTTGCATTCAGATTGATTGTGATGAGATTGATTGTGTAGTTATTAATGTATGTTGTCATGCATATCACTTGTCCTAACATTTGTTATATATATATATATATATATATATATATATATATATATATATATATATATATATATATATATATATATATATATATATATATATATATACCTCTTTTGTATTCACTTATTTTTTGTCGTAACGGAGGGGACGTTACAGAACGAAGATCGAGTTTAGTAAAGTATTGAGCACCACTCAATTCATCCAATAAATCATCAATGACATGAATGGGAAACTTGTCTTTGATGGTGAGTTTGTCGATGGAACAAAAGTTTGGAAACATGTGTCACATGTCTTCTTTCTTGAGGACCATGACCACAAGAGAAGAATAGGGGTTGGTGCTAGGATGGATGACACCCGCGTCTAGAAATTATTGAATTTTTTTATCAATTTCATTCTTATGGGCAAAGGGATGAAGATAAGGGTGAACATTGGAAGGAATACTTCCCATAACTAGAGGAATGGAATGATCATGAAAACTGTAGGAAGGGGGAAGTCCATGGGGAGTGGAAAAAATAGTTTGGTGTTTAGAGAGGATAGATTGGAGGTCTGGATGCACAAAGGGTGTCTCAAATGCTTGAATGGCATGGAGTTGGGAAATAATTCTTGAATGACTTTTTTGAGGAGCTTTCCCATTCAATGGGAATTGATGATCTCAAGGGAGCCTATTGTGATGCCTTGGAACTTATACAGTTGGCCTTCCTATTGGAATTACATAGTTAATTCCTTAAAATCCATGAGGATGGGACCAACAATGTGTAACCATTACACACCTAACACAATGTCACAACCACCCATGTCGATAGAAAACATATGAGATTTCAGGTTGTACTAACCAATTTAAAGACAAACATTTTTGCAATGCCCCCCGCATTTCATGGAACCACCATTGGGAATCATGATTTGAAAATTGTTGAAGACACAGATATAGCAATTGGTTTCTTGAGAAATGTGACGATGAATAAAATTATGGGTTCTTCCAATGTCAATTAGGATGATGACCTTCCGGTTTTTAATGTAGCCAATTAACTTGAGGGTTTGGGGAGCAGAGAAGCTAGTGAGGGCATTCAATGAAACGATCGGTTCAACTTCTGATGGATCATATGGTAGAGTGAGATCATTTGGATTAGGTATCCTTTCCACAAGATGAACCTCTACCTCTTTTTCAAACAAATCCTCAAGGATGGCAATAAACAACTTTTATTTCTTACACTTGTGCCCTGGAAAATATTTTTCATCACAATTATAGCAAAGACCCTTGAGTTGGTGTTCAACCATTTCTACTCGAGTTAATTTTTGGATATTGAGAGGGGTGGGAAGACGAGAAGGATTGAGAGGCCAAGGGTGATGAAGAAAAAATGGTTTGCGGTGATGGGAAAAAACACTTTTTTTTCTTACTGGGCATGTTGAGTATCTTCCAACCAAGTTTGAGGGCGAGTCATGAGGACTTGGGCTCGGATTTCATCCTTATGGCCACTGATAAATCATTCCCAGAAAAAGGTATCAGACATGCCCTATGTTCTGAAAGCCAATTGTTCAAATGCGACAATAAAATCTTCCATGGTACCATAATGTTTCAATTTGGTAAAATGACCCAGGGAGTGTGTGGCGGTGTCAAAGAGTTCATAAATTTAAGCCACAACTATATCCAAGCAACATATCCTTTTATTGATTTTCTATGCCATTGCCACCATTTCCAACTTTCATGATCCAGATAAAGGACATCGTAACGATGTTTGGCCAAGTCATTAGTGATTCCATGGAAGGAGAAATAATGTTCCATTTGAGTGACCCAATCAGTGGGAACCGAGCCATCAAATTTGTTCACCTCCACTCGTGGAATACACAGATCATGATGAAAGGGGTTTGACTGAAAAGTTTTGGAATTGGAGGAAGCCATACCTTTCGGGTTAGGAGGTTGTTCAGATGAGGTATGGACTCCAAGAAATGGTAGTTTTTCTAGGACCTTGGAAGCAAAGGAGTCAACCTGAGAATCAAGGTGGGATGCAAGCTAGCTGGCAAGGTGGGAATTGATTTCCTTATTTAGTTCCCCTTTCATGTAGTCCATTTTGGAATCTATGTGGGTATTGATGCATTTTTCAAGTTCTTGGTTGTGGGTGTTGGCCATGATGAAGGGGAAACAAAAGAAGAGGTGGGAAAGAAGGATGTCTGAAAAGGGAGGGTGGGTCCACATAATTTTTTTTCTTACAAGTGATGTATACCATTGTGATCAGTGCGAGAAGGGGGATCTAATGGGATAGGCCCCAAATAAGGGTGTCAGGACCATAGGGAAAAATTCTTAAAAATGATGGGTATCACTGTGATCAGGAAAAAAAGAGGAGTCCATTGTGATAAGTCTCAAATAAGGGTGTGGGCAGGCCCCAATTTTTTTTTGACTCCTGTGAAGTTACACTCTGATCTAAATAATATCGTAATGTCGAAATGACCAAATTCTTAATAGGAAAAAATATGTAGTAATTACGCAACCAAAATGTAGGAGGTAAGGTTGCACGACAATAGATTGTGTTTGATCCTTGTTTGTCATTTTTCGTCCCAAGGGTTAGGGTTTTCCAGGGTTCCTAAAGACAAGGGTGCTCTCTGATATACATGCAGGGTCAAACAATAGTAGTCGACTCAATATCTCAAGGCACCAACTAAAGAGGCTAGATTGTACCCTTAACTGTACTACCCGATTACCCAGGTACTAGAGAGTATCTTCCTGAGTATTGTTCTAAGTGGCACTATAGTAGTTAGGCGGTCGATCGATTGATCTATAGTGGGTTTCAAGACACCTAGGCCAATCTATATAGATGTGTTGTCTAATGCGCTACCACTTGAAGGAGTACCAACAAGGGTTACAAGGGTATCCAACAATGTGAGCTTAAAAACCTCTTGTATTTCTTGCATGTATGCTTCCTCGACCATGGATTTATGTGTTGAACAAAAAATCACTATAGTTTTAAGACGTCGGAACACGTCTCTACTCTGAAAAAGAATTAACCCACAATTCCTCCCAAGGAAATTTCTTTGATACCACTTGTAAGGTACCAAATGTAATATAATATGGAGAAACATGAATATTCAATAGATATCAATGGAACAACAAAATATTGAGAAGAGAAACACAAAAAATGATACCTTTATCCAGAGAAAACAATGTTTACTTGCCTCTTTGAGGGGGCAACCTCTAGTAGATCAAAGCTCTATCACAATAATTATGAAGAAAAAGACTTCTCATGCTTCCTACTCTTATTTATACTAATTATATCTTCTAAATATCATTCTAGAGGAAAATCCTTCTAGAAGCAGAAGCTTCAATTAGGCCTTCTTACATTGACTTGTTCACATTTATTAAATAGGCCTTATTAACTAATGTCGGCCTTTATTACATGGAAATATATTATTATACCTACGTGAGGGGTTAGGGAGGTTAGGTCCCTAACAACATCCATCATAAGGTTAGAGAATATCATAGATTCTTGTACAAAGTAGACGACTGAGACCTAGTATCCTTTCTGAAGGTAGAACACTCTATACAAGATCGAGACAAAGACAATAAGAGATGTCCATAGAGGATCCTTGTTGGTGAAGAGAGTGGGTTATAAGTCCCTCGTTTATGGATCACCATTCGAATGATAATGTCTCTCCCCACCCTAATGATGTTCACAACAATCATTCAAAGAATCCCCTCATACCACATCCTCTATCACTATAAATACAACATGTCAAAGGTTTTTTTTTGTCCAAACACAATGATATTTCTCATTAGAATTATCTTTTCCTTGAGTTGAGGTTGAGAAAATTGAAATCCTTGTATTCCCTCTAATGTCACAATAGGTAATGCAATGCAACATCCCATGATATTAGTCGTCATTTGTGGACATTTTTTTGTCTGTGTGGAAGTTTTTGTCTGAAGTGAAATGCTAGATGGATTAAACATTTTCTTGCATGGATGATTTCTTTTATCTACTTTTGCATATTAAATCCATGCCACATAGTTCAATTTTTTTATCAACCATTCAATTGTTACCAATGCATATTTATTTATCAATTCATGCCTAGATTTTGTGTTGGCATGCCTTCTTAAATCCATGCTTTGATAGCTAGTGAGATCTTTGCGGGAATACGATTTCCACATGGAATGTTGATCCCTTTGACAACATTACAAATGTTAAGTGTTTTTCTCCACTATAAGGATGCTTACTAATTTTTTTATCAATTATACTCCACCACTACCATGTAGTGAGTGAATATTCTCATAATTCTTCATTAAATATATCCACGATATGTTATTATTATCATTATTATTATTTTTCTACAAAGGGATTTTGTTTACTAAATTGAGAAAGTATAGACCATCATGGAAGGCATCATAGCCATGCCACTCATCTCATGCTATAGTCATATTAACTTGAACAAAATCCTCACCATGTACAATATGCCATGTAATGTAATGTAATTTAAGTATATTCCAAGAGAACAACACTCATATTAACTTGAACAAAATCCTCACCATGCATAATATGCCATGTAATTTAATGTAATTTAAGCATATTCTAACATAACAACACAAACGAAGGATTAATACTAACCACCTTTCTTAGTTAGGAAAGTTGTGCAAAACAAAAATTCTCTATCTCTTGGTTTGACATATCTTAAATAAAATAAATTGAAATTGAGTTCAAATATCGAGGAGGAGTTGAACTTGTATTGGGGTTCACTAAGGACAAGAGTGGAAGAAGCTTGACACTTTGTCGCCTAATATTAATGAAAGTTCATACTTTTAGAAGGTTCCTTCCTTTTTAGACAAAATATGGTCATTTTTGGGGTGCTTATTGAAGTAGGTGATGGATTTCAACATGGTAAAACTAACAAACAAATTGGAGTATAATGCTCCCATTCAAAGGACTAATTATCATTTAGGGAATCCTACTATGTATGAAGACAAGTCATGTATATGTGTTGTTAAGAGTATTTATTTTTTAGGTTAATGAGTTAAAATAGGGAATTCTATTACCATTAAAATTGAAGTCTTTAATTAGGACTCCACTATTGTGTTTGTGTATACATAAAGGTATCTCAAATAAACAAGATAACAAGTTTTTGTGTGCACATCTTCTGTTGAGTATTTTTGCATCTCTCAATTTTAAACATGGTATCAGAGGAAGAATTAGAATGACTACCTCATGGGAGTGCCTTGGAAGATTCAATTCTGATATGTAATCCTCTTTAGGAAATATATGAATAGATTAGAGTAAATTTTTGTGGGATAGTGTAGAATGATTTTTCAATTGAATTTCGTTGTTAGTTTATATGTGAAAAGTTTGATGTAGAGTGTGTTAGTGTTGTGTATATGCAATTTACATATTAGTAGAAGGTAGTCCTACGAGGGAATATAAGTTTTACAAGTAGTTGTTAAGTGGAAGACCACCATCGTCAGGATTAGAAGAGTATCCTAGAGGTCTAAAATTTGATTTGGCACTATTAGAGATGGAAAATTTGTTGTTGTGCACTCAATGGTCATTGAGAGGAGGTTTTGGTGGTGATATATTTGTAAGGATATTTATTCTTGCTTGTACAACAACCTATGTGTTCTCAATATTTGATTGATTGGGTGATTTTGCAGCACTGAAAATGGAAGAACCTTTCAAAACATAGAAATCAATTATATTAATTTCATTTCATTAGAGTTTTTTTATTAGCATCATACAATTTTTTTTATTTTTTTTCCAGGTTACAAAGCCCAGGGAAATCCCCCAAGTACTTCCCCTCATTTCAAGGATGGTACCCAAGGTAAGCCCTAAAATATTCAAAGACAAATGTCGATCAACAACAAGGCTCAAATCCATTACAATGATATACACATTATGATCTCAACATGTCACTTGACAGAATTGAACTCGGGTGGGGAGGATAAAAATCATTCCTCCCAACCACCCGAGATCAACCCAGTTGACGTAGAGTTATTTATAATTATTGCAATAATGTTATGATTATCATTATTTATGAAACAAACAATGAAGATAATAACAATAGAACATGAAATGATTTATTATTTTGAAAAAGATGAATCTCCAAATCCATAGGGGAAATCTAAGAGGGTTTAGCTCAATGTTGATTGCTATCCAATAATTAAATGGATCTAGAATTAGGAAGTTTGGGAATATGAGATTTGGGAACTTGAGATTTTGACAAAGTTGGAACTCAGGAATTATACCTTTAAGAGGGTGATGAGACAAATTGATGGTGTTTAGTGCCTCCAGGACATCAAAATGGTGAGGGAGTAAATTATTATTAAGATGAATATTTCAAGTTATGTTTGTATTATTAGTTAGTTTAGTATTGTAGCATTAAGAGCAGATGATGGAGTATAACTCTCCAATTCAATGTAATAGCTATCATGTAGTGATTTGTGTTGTATATTAAGGCAAATCATGTATATGTGCTATTAAGAGTATCTTAGTTGTTGGTTAATGAGTTGAAATAGAAAATTATTTTTCCATTTAATTTCAAGTCTTTCAATAGGACTCTACTACCATGTTTGCATATAAATAGAGATATCTCAAATAAATAAGATAACAAGTTTTTGTGTGCACATATTGTGTTGAATACTTATGCATCTCTCAGTTTTAAACAATAGGTTCATGAAAACAATAAATCCCAAGTGCATTATCTATTAGTAAGAGTTTGTGGATATGAACCATCATGTGTTGTTGGAAGTAGCATTGCAATTGGAGAAATTACTCATCACTGTAGCACACAACGATCATAATTATAATGATAAATCAATCCAATAGTTTCTAAAAAAGAGACATGACTTGGATAAGGTGATTTTCAACATTTGATTTTATGAAAGGATCCTAAATTCCAACATTTTATTGATATGGTGTAATGGATTACATTTGGGTTACATTAGGTAAATTAACTATGGTATTGAGAAGAAGAAGCAATTGATTTGGTTTAGCGACAACTTGATTATGTCATTTCAGATTCATAGAGTAGAAGTAGTGTTTGGACTCTTGTATTGTTTCATTTAGTGGTTCACGAGAGAACCTGCAATAAAATCATGTTGGACAGTCAAAGAGAAGGAAACGTAGTGGTTTTGGAACCCGACAATAAATGTTGATGAGGTTTGATGAAAAATGTTGTTGGGAGGGAAAATTTCTTAGAAAACATCTTTGACATAAAAAATAATTATTGAAATAAGTTGAATATATATATATATATATATATATATATATGTTTATTTCTTAGTTTGTCTGTGATTTGTGGGACTAACCTATGGTTGAGAAACCGCGACTCAGGGGCATCTAAGCCATCAAAATAACCCGGGGATCGCACTCGGCCTGAGCCACACTAACCCTTAACATGGCTGGATTTTTTGTCCCCACAAGTTTCGAACCGGTGACTTTAACATCACAGAGTGCCTTAACAACACAATCCATCACTGACTGTCCTACACCTCAGGGAAATAAGTTGAATATATTTATTATACATGTCTTGGAATTGTTTTTATGACACAAATACCCCTTTGTAATTATTTGTTTACTCAACTCTACCATCTTTCTCACATTTTCCTTATTGCACAAAGAGAAACAAGGTGCATTTTACAACTAGTATGAGCAATAGGTGTAATTTCTATCCCCAATGCTAAGTTGACATGTAGTTGACATGTAGTATAGTTTGACCTAATATAATAAAAAAATAACACTCTAATATGGATGATAAGTGTAACATTTGTTCTTATAATCAAAATATAAAAAACACAAAATTATTAATATAATAATAGAAAATTTAAGAAAATAATACCAAGCATTAATATATATACACACACACCATATACAATGGTCTTGGAGTAAGACCTATAACTACTTCTATTTGGATAAGAGATTGTCTTCCTTGGATGTTAGGAAACATTTTAATGATCCATGGCCTAGAGTTATTTGGTGTCTATTACCCCCCCCCCCCAGGCTAGGGGTAACTAAGGAGATGATGTCTCGAGGCCCACAGGTTGAAGACATGGAGTGTCAAGAGCCAGATGAGTAGACAAAACCCCTTCTCTCACCACACATCACCATTGATCGACAACAACAACATCCACCACACCAGCAATGGCCAAAAACAGACAACATGTCTTGCTTCATGAGGTAGCAAGTCCGATCTCGTGGTAAGTGACACTTTAATAATTGAAGCATTTGAGCATGTTGGAAAGAGTCCTTTCTTGATTATGAAAAATTTTTCTTGGAAATTATACATTTTGCCTCATTTTACCTTGGTGGTTGACATGGTTTCCTAGTAAGTGGGTCACCCTTGGCGAAAGGTTTTCTATCGAGGGGATCTCCTTAAGGGGTCATCATACCATTCCCGCACATACTTGTCACTTTCCACACCTCTTCCCTTTCGTTTCCTCATCTTTTTGGTTCTTGGGTTTATTGACTCCCTGGAGGGCGCACTTGTTTTTCTTTGTAGGAACTTTCCAGGTGAAATATTTCCATGGAGGAATTATGCCATTTTGACCTTCATGAGGGATTGAGAACCCCTAGGATGGACGACATACCCCACAACATGGGCAGAGCACCCTGGAGCCTTTGGGTAAAAGGATAGGAACCGTTTCCTTTGGAGGCACTTTGAAAACATTCAAGGATGACATCATATCCCTTTTCACCTAGACATTGGACTTTGGAGGTCTAAGATGTCACCTTATAAGCCCTTGAAGTCATTTGGAGTCTAGGGTTTTTATGTGATTGATGGTTCCATGGGTGATGTGAATTGGGATGGAGGATGGAGATGCAAGGAATGACACTATAGCACATGAGAGTTTGACACATGGATTTTGGAGGGCCAATGATTCACATTTTGAGGCTCAACGTCTCAACTTGAGGTTCAACGTCACCCTTCTAGAGCTTGACGTCACCCTTTTGAGGGTTTTGCTTTATGTAAATTTTATATTTGTAAGTTGTAAAGGAAAATAAAGGGGGTCAAGCCTCATTTAATTTGTTGTTGAAAATTTAATGTGGACAAATTTGTTTAGATGGTCTCATATAAATAGAGGCGACCTCTTTTTCATTTTAACATCTTGTCACTTGAGAATTACATAACTCTTGCAATGAAATTTTTTCCCTCGAGAAATTCACTCTCCTTTCTCTTGTGCAAAATGGATGCAACACTCGTCTATTGGTGGAATAAAGGCTAGCGCCTTCTCTTGATGCTTGTTCTTGGAAGTTTGGTGGAATATCTTCGATAAGTAAGGGTTTTGCATGCTATCTCTTGGATTAGGTAAGAAATTTCTGCAATTTTGTGTGTTTCTTATTGATTTCAAGGTTATTTTGTCAAACCAGGAGTATAATGGCATACACCCTCCATCAAGGAATTTCCTTTTATTGTTATTGAAAAGGCTTAAGGAATGATACAAGGAGTAAAAAGGATTACACCCTTGTAGCAAGGCCTTGCTAAGGTTATTATTCTCTAGCAAGTAAAATGGATAACACTCCTAGAAGATTTCTAAAACCTAGATCAAAGAAAGAGACTCCATTACCCAATAGATAAGACACTACTCTTTGCAATGGAGATTGAATATTGTTGCAATGGTAAACGCAAATTTAAAGAGATTGAATTGTTTAAGGTTGGATCTAAATTTTACATGCTTTAAGTTATCTTGTGACCTAGGGGATTCTTGACTTGCCAAGTGATTGAACTATTGCAATAAACATTAATCTAGATCCATTAGGGTTGTAGAAAACTTGTTCTCTCTTACTCTTTTACAAATTTTCTACCGCTGAAATATACTTGTAAGATGTGATATTTTGGTGGCTTAATTGCTTATTTTAGTGGATAGAACTTTCTGATGTAGAAAAAAAATTCTACAGCCATTGGGTTATCCTAAATACTTGTTGATAACATTCATTAAAAACCCTTGTTTGTCATCAAAGTCTTGGTCTAATCATTTGAAAAGTGTGTGTTATTTGCAAGCTTTATCTTCCAACATCATACACTTGATTTTGATGCTTTAACTTGAAGCTATTATAATTTCTTCATTGCTGATATATATTTCCATATTGTTGCAGTTTTGGGACATCAAGGTTTCTTGTTGATTCCCCATTGGTTTTGAGGATTTTATCATCATATATTGTTTTGTTTGGTTAATATAATTCTCTTTTGTAGGTACACAACCTTGGAAACCATTTACCAACTCCAAATACTCTTTTACCAAGCCTCAAGTCTCACCTTGACCTTGACCTATAGGGTGTCCTTCTAGCTCCTTCCTTCTCCCCTTGCAATCCCCCTAGGGTCACCCGGGAAGCCTCCCTTGTGTTGGACTTGTCATTCACTAAAATGAGGGGGACATCTATTGAGGTGACAATGATAGGTGTTCCCATTTGTGTCACGCGCTTTGTTTTGGGTTGGGATTTTCCCAAACTACAAATTATGCAATAACATTTTTCGCGCCATTTCCGGGGAGGATTTTCAATCCTTTCTTACCCATAATTTCACTTGGAAAGTATATCCCAAAGACTTTAACTAGATTGCATGGAGACTCCATTTTATGGACATTCTCTTTCCACTTTTCATGAGCTTCTCATAAAGTTAATCTAGTAACTACACAACCTAAGAACATGTCTTTTCAAAAGACACTTCCCCAAGGAAGGTTTCAATCCTTCCAAGGTTTATCAAAGAAGGCCTCCTCATAACTCTCTCATTGTAAAAAAATTGTTTCAAGGCAACCTTCCCCTCTCTCCAATGGATTGTTCTTGTGAAGCCATTGAATATGGCCACCATCCCTGGTTTTCCCAACACCAAGCCCAAAGAGTCTCACAAGTGGTTGCCAAAGTTCATTGGGAATAATTTTTTTATGCCTGAAGAGCATCTTGACTCTATTGGTGTGGATATGGAAGAAAATGGTATAGAACATGAATATGTTGCAATGAAGCTACTAGCTATGTCTCTTGATGAAGATGCTAATAAGTGGTTCAAAGTATTTCCCAAAAATCACTTACAAACTTATGAAGTTTTCGATAAGTTGTTCAAAGGTAGATGGAAAACAAAGAAGGAAAATATAATTCTATTGACGCAATTCAACCAAATTAAGAAGAAAGAAAATGAAACATTGGCGGAATTTGATGCCATATTTGACAACTTGCATAGTCATATCCCGAAGGACTTGTGCCTGCCAAAAGAATGCGTTCTTCTTCTTTACTTGAATTATTTTGAAGGACAATTTGGTTTTATCTTAAGAGAAAAGAAACCCGAGAATTTGGCAAAGGAAAAAGAGTATAGTCTGTAGATTGAAGATCAACTTATAAGCTCAAATATTGAGCCTTTGCAATTCTCTCGTGCCAGAATGGAAGCAAAGATGAAGACTTCAACTGGTAATTTATAGGATCTAGTCACACTCTTGGATTAAATGTTTGATGAAATGAATGTCTAGTTTATCTAGAGTCAGAATCAAATCATGAACGGGTTGAAAACCTTGGAGAGGCATCATTTTTCTCTGAGACCTCAGTTTATTAGAAAATAGAAGGAAAACACGGGTTGGAAACCAAGACCACATCAAGAGGCAAAGACACTTGAAAATTTGAATTCTATTGGGATGGTCATCATGGAGGGATCACCATGGTGTTTTCCTTGCCAGGAATCTCATTTTGAAAATGAGTGTCCAAGATAGAGGGAAGAATAATATTTAGGCCCTATGGACAAGTTGAACTTCATTGGCACATATTTTTCCCTCCAGGGTGATGAGTACATTGATATCATAGAGGAACAACTTGAGGAAATAAGGAAGCAAACATCTAGATGAGCTCGGTTGGAGGTATTGAACCAAATGGATGAAGGCTTAAATGACAAGTTGAGGAAAAAGGAAATCTTGAAATACTCAAGAATAAACAAAGTTCCAATCCCACCAACTCTACCAATGAAGGAAGTGCCTCCACTTCCTCCACCTCTAATTTGTGACTTGCTCCCACAGCCTACACCAACAGATGAGGTTCTTCGCATGAATATAGATGTATCAATCATGATGAGAAGGATGAATATGTTGGTACTTGTGGTATAGATGTGAATTATTCCTTTCGTAAGAAGATAATGTTTTAAGGAATTAGAGATACACGATGAGGTGGGAGATCCTCCCGTGATCCTAAATTCTATGTATCATGGAGCCACAGAGAGTACAAACCTCCTTTTTATCTTTCCTTTGGAATTAATGGTTTTTGTTTGAATACTTGTATGTTGTATTTTGGATCTTCGACAAATGTAATGTCCCTAAAGGTCATGAAACAACTTGGTTTGAAGACAACTTGACCTTATGGGAACGTTTTTGGTATTGATTCAAAGAAGGTCAAAGTGTATGGTCTCATAGAATATGTGGAGGTATACTTGCAGGCCTTCCCCCACATCGACCTCATCATGAATATAATTGTGATTTATCTACTAGACTCTTGTGGCATGATCTTGTCAAGAAGTTGGTTTGATACCCTTGGGGGTTTTCTTAGTATGGAACTCACTCATGCACATATTCCTATGGGGGATGGGACATTCAATATTTTATACAATTAACATGTTGTGAAGACTGACATAGTAGATATGAATATCCCAGACTACTGGAGTATGATGTGGCACCTCAGGTCATAGAGTATGATTCTTGGGACTTACCTTTTGCACAATAATATTGTATTAATACATCACTTCCTAAGATGGACAAATATAAGGAGAATATTTCAGAATACCAAGGAAAAGATCTAGGGTCCATCAAGATACTCAAGAAGGATGGATATAAGAAAGATAAAGAGAGAGAATAGGCTATCAAGTCCATGGTCGAGGCAGATCCACCTACAACACCTTACATTGAAGACACACCTTATGTTTAATTTGATGAAGGAAGCCTTGCACTCATGTGGGATAAAGGGAAGGGAAAGTCGAAGTATGACATCAAGAGTGAAATTATGTCGCTTGGCCCTTATGTAATTAAGAATAATTTAGAGAAGGGTAATTACTATTTATCTTCCATGGATGGGAGGAATATTCCATTACCAATTGATGGGTCTATCCTCTATACCTACGTTACGAAACCTGATCTCTCTGGGCCCTAAATAATTAGGTATGCCATTTTGAATTTTGCATTGCATTTATATCATATCCTACATATTCATGTCATGGTAAGGTAGTTGCATTTTCATTTCATATTGTGTTCCTTGCATTTCTGCATAGGAGCTATGATGCATTTTCTTGGGTCATTATATGTTAGTTAGAAGTTTTTGAAAAAATGCAAAATTTTATTTTTAAGGAATTGTTGAATTTTTGAAGTTTTGATGAATAAAGGGTGAGAAAGCCACCCCTCGATGCTATAATATTTTTTCTTGAGTATGTATAGGAACAAGTCTTACCGGGAGATGCCAAGGTTCTCATATACTTTACAGTGAGCCCATGTCCCCATGTAGGAGACAAATGTTACCCCTCCAGACTAGGGGTAACTAAGGAGATGATGTCTCGAGGCCCATAGGCTGAATACATGGAGTTCCAAGAGCTAGATGAGCATACATAGACCCTCCTATCACCACACATCAGCATTGATCAATAGAAACAATGTCCACCACACTATAAATGGCCCAAAAGGGACAACGGGTCTTGCTTCATGAGGTAACAAGTCTGGTCTTGTGGTAAGTGTCACTTTAATAATTGAATCATTTGAGCATGTTGCAAAGAGTCATTTATTGATTATGAAGATTTTTTCTTGGAAATTATACCTTTTGTCTCATTTCACCTTGGTGGTTGACATGGTTTCCTAGTAAGTGGGTCACCCTCGAGGAAAGGGTTGCTACTAGGGGGTTCTCCTTGAAGGGTCATCATACCATTCCTACACATACTTGTCACTTTCCACACCTCTTCCATTTTGTTTACTCATATTTTGGGTTTTTTGGCTTGTTGACCCCAAGAAGGGCTTGTACCTCATTTCATGGGAAGAAGGGGCTAAAGGCCCAAAGGTTTCATAGCTGGAAAAAGTTAAAAGCCATAAATTATCCTTCTAGATGCTCTCCCTAATGTCTCGAGAGCAATGATTTTTTTCTCCATAAAAAATGAAGGACCTTTAAAAAAGAAAACACATAATTAATAAATGGCTCGCTTGATGGGGGGATGCATTTGTGATGTCTTTTAATTTCCGATGCATATGGCACTCAGTGGGTTCCTAACTTCAAGTGGCATTGTGGTGCTCTATACTTTCCATTGCACATAGAACTCAATGTTTTGTATCATAATAAATTAATGACAAAAGAGGGCTTGGAAAAATGTTTCACTGCAAATGAAGGATGTAACACACCCTTCACAAAGGCACCCATAGATGAGACAATATGATCCTTTGATATGTCAATAACCCCATTCCAAACATTCATACCCCCATCCACCTCATACTCATTACATGACTTAGAGAGGGTCTTCTTGGGAAACAATCATTGACTTGGGGATTGATCTACTCAATAGGGCACAATGAGAATCCTCCCATACTTAAATTTGGAAAATTGTATAAGGTCTTTGAGAAATTGTTTATTTTAGAAAGAAGGTATTTAATGCACATGTTTGGGTGGTTCTTTTATTAAATGTGGCTTACTTGTTTGTCTTTGCAGGACCTTTCTAGGTGAAATCTTTCCATGGAGGAAATATGCCATTTTGATCTTCATGAGGGGTTGAGAACCCTTAGGATGGACAACATACCCCATAGCCTGGGAAGATAACCCTAGAGCCTTTATGTGCAAAGGATAGAGAACATTTCCTTTGGAGGAACTTTGACAACATTCGAAGATGAAATCATAGCCTTCTGCACCTAGACATTGGACTTTGGAGGTTTTGGATGTCACCTTCTAATCCCTTGACGTCATTTGGATGCTAGGGTTTTTATGGGATTGATGGTTCCGAGGGTGATGGGATGTGTTTTGGAGGTTGGACATGCATGTCATGACACTCTAGAACATGGGAGTTTGATACATGGCCTTTGGAGACCCAAAGATTTTCATTTTGAGGCTCAACGTCTCACTTTGAGGTTCAACATCATGCTTCTAGGGCATGATGTCACCCTTTTGAGGGTTTTAATTTATGTACATTTTATATTTGTAAGTTGTAAAGGAAAACAAAGGGGGTCGTCCCTCTTTTAATTTGTTGTTGACAATTTAATGTGTAAAAATTGGTTTAGATGGACTCATATAAATAGAGTTCATCTAATTTTAATTTTGACATATCGTCACTTGAGAATTACATTACTCTTGGACTGGAAATTTCTCCCTCCTTAGGAAATTTTTTATCTCTTGTCTCTTGTGCAAAATGGATGGAACACTTGTCTATTGGTGGAATACAGGCTAGCGACCTCTCTTGGATGTTTGTTCTTGGAAATTTGGTGGAATATATTTGATAAGGGTTTTGCATGCTATCTCTTGGATTAGGTAAGGAATTTCAGCAATATTTTGTGTTTCTTCTTGATTTCAAGGTTATTTTGTCAAACGCTTGGAGGAGTGTAAGGGAATACACCCTTCATCAAGGAATTTCCTTTTATTGTTATTGAAAAGGCTTAAGGATTGCTACTAGAAGTAAAAAGGATTACACCCTTTTAGCAAGACCTTGATAAGGTTTATCTTATCTAGGAAGTAAAATGGATTACACCCCTAGAGGATTTCTAAACCCTAGCTCAAAGAAAGAGACTCATTACCCAATAGATATGACACTAATCTTTACATTGGATATTGAATATTGTTACATTAGTAAACATGAATTTAAAGAGATTGACTTGTTTAAGGTTATATATAAATTTGGCATGCTTTAATTTATCTTGTGCCCTAAGGGTCTCTTGAATTTCCAATTGATTGAACTACTATAATAAACATTAATATACAACCATTAGGGCTACAACCAAAACACTCTCTTACTCTTTTAGAATTTTTCTACTGCTGAAATTTACTTGTATGTTGTGATATTTGATCTACTGTCTAAAGGATATTGTTTGGGTGGATTACTTGTTGATTTTAGTGGCTAGAACTTGCTTCTGTAGAAAAATGTTTCTACAGCCATTTGGATGCCATAAATACTTGTTGATAACATTCATTAAATGCCCTTATTTGTCATCAAAGTCTTGGTCTAATCATTAGAATATTGTGTGCTATTTTCAAGCTTTATCTTCCAACATCATACACTTGATTTTGATGCTTTAACTTGCATCTATTATAATTTCTTCATTGTTGATATATATTTCCATACTACTGCAATTTTGGGACAACAATGTTTCTTGTTGATTCCCCATTGGTTTTGAGGCTTTTATCATCATATATTGTCTTGTTTGGTTTATATAAAATTGTTTTGTAGGTACACAACCTTGGAAACTATTTACCAACTCCAAAGACTCTTTTTCAAAGCCTCAAGCCTCACCTTGACCTTGACCTATAGGAGTGTCCTTTTAGCTCCTTCCTTCTCCCCTTGCGATCCCCCTAGGGTCACCCAAGAAGCCTCCCTTGTGTTGGACTTGTCCTTCACTAAAACAAGGGGGACATTTATTGAGGTGACAGTGGTAGGTGTTCCCATTTGTGTCACAAAATTATTTTTTTGGTTAGTCTTTTCCCAAACTACAAACTGTGCGATAACAATGTCAAATGTTTCAAGGGCAATCAATGCACTCAATTTCATATTTGAAAATTACTTCCAAGTGAATTCAAACTGTAAACTAGGGTTGTTATCACTGAATATTTTGCACTGAAATTATGACAGAAAATTATAGTGGAAGCACAAAAGGTCAAAGATAAAATCATCCATGCACAAGACACACAAAATTTCTATTCTGTAAAATGTTTTGATTGAGAATTTTCTGAGGACAAAAACAATCCTCCAGCAAAATTAAAACTTTCATCAAATTTCGAAAAAACCTTTCCAACTTGCGAACCTATTGTACGACATGTTGGCGTCACCTATACAGATGGTGATGTCACATGTATGGACTATTTATGTCACTTGTATGGACTGTATGGACCGTATGGATTGCTGAAATCACATGTACGGATTGTACGAACCATACAGACAACTGACATCACCTATTTCTGTTGCTCCTCTCACATGTGTGACCACTCTCTCTTGGTTGAAAATTTCAGAAAAGAAGGACAAAAACCCTAGGACAAATTTGACAAAGTGAAGAATTTTCTTCCTAAAATTTTCCTTCCCAATCTCCTTGGCACAAGTGCTCACTCACTTATGCCAACTCCATAATGTCACAATGAGATTTCACAATGTCTCCTCACATTTCCTTTCCTTTTATAGGAGTCTAATGAGTGTGTTTAGGAACCCCTTCTAAACTCAAAATTAAATTAGAATTGTTCATTCATCCATGTGGGTGTGAATCCCCAACCAAGCCCCAACTCAATATACAAGGGATTTTCACAAAAATGAAAAATGCAATGTGAGTGCCAACAAATAGTTTCACATGCCTCACACCAAGGACAATTTGGGAGTACCTTTAGAAGCTACAAAACATCAACACTCCCTCTTAGTGAGGGAGGTATTCCATCCACCATCACCTAGAAGTAGAATTGTCTCCCACATTGGAAGTGACTCTGCCTCCCACACTAGATCCACTACCAAAAATACTCCCTTTTACACAAATTAAAATCCCACTGTATGACATGGACCCTTCTTGGAAGACACCCTACTCCTAGAAGCTTCCCACCTTTGATCATCCTTCTTGACCATCTCAACCCATGACACCTTCTTAATTGTCTTGGAAGACTCCTCTCTCCCACCTAAACCTGAAGGTAGACTCCCTCTGGATGATTGGATCTCTCTTTGAGCCTGTTGACTCCCTTTGAAGTTTGACTCCCTCTAATTCTACACAACCTTCAAATATACCTACTCCGTGTTTTCTACCACTCTGTTGATTTCCATTGCTCACATATACTAGCCCTTTATCATGTACAATTTTCTATCTCTAACTCCGAGAAAATTTGTTGTGTCTGAGCTAGATCCTATGGGTTTGATCATCATGTGTTCATCTTATAATACTATGTCAAATCCCTTCTTCTCAATCCTTGATATTCATATCACACTTCTCCTTATATTTCACACCAATAACACATTTTTCACTCTCAACACATCTCATGACCCCATTCAAAAGGACATTGTTCTACATCCATGCATTGCATGCTTGGTCCCCATACCAAGTTCCACATACATATCTAATTCAAACTCTGTGAATCTCTTGAAGAAATCCCATGCTCCTGTCATATAACATGTGGCTCCACTATCCATAAACCAAGTCCCACTACCATAAACTTTAATAGAAAGGGAGGGGACCAATAAGAACTCCCTCTGAATCTTGTCTGCAACCTCATCCACCTCAATTGATGATACTTGTTTCTTCCCATTCCCTCTCTTCCGTTGTGGACACTATGAATCATAGTGACCTAGTGTATGAAAAGAAAAACACTTGACCTTTCTAAGGTACTTCTTCTTTCTCTATTATGGAGATGCCTCTCTCCTTGGAGAACTGTTTCTTCTACCCTTTCTAGTGTGTGCAACTATAGATAGGTTCCCAACATCAATACCTCTCTTCTTTCCATTCTTGGACTCTATCTGAGCCTCCTCCTAGATGCAATCAATCCACAATATATCAAATGATGGAAACTTCTATTGTGCACAAATCCCTTGCAAAAATGGTTCCCAAGACCCGAGAAAACCATTCAATGCAAAATTCACCAACTCTATTTCATCAACTTCCTCACCAATGGTTACAAGTTGATCATGAATATGAGTTATCCTCATGAGGTAGCTATCAAATGTCTCTGATTTGGGCATCTCAATAGATTAGAGATAGTGCCTCAAGATGAACTTCCAACTTGTATTCCTGATTTGGTACAATCCCACCAAAGAATCATACATATCCTTTGTTGTCTTCTTCTCATAAATATGAGGAATTAAGTGACCCTTCATAGAATCCAACAATACCACCTTGTCCTTCACTTCCCTCTTCCTATGGGATGCCAATTCCTGTGGATCGTTGGGATTTGAAATCACCATGTCAACATAATATTTGAGATCATTCTCTTCAAAGAGAAAAAGGAGCCTAGCCTTTCAGGCTTGGAAATTAGTGGCCCCATCCAACCTTCCCTCCACTCTAAGAGTTCTCACCATTGTGACATGCTCTAAACAAAAAAAAATTGTAGAAACAAAAAATATGCAACTACTTGTGTCTCAAGAGATGAATCCCTCTCTCTCTAGATCCTATGCTTTGATCCCATGTCAAAATTTTCAAGGGAAATCAATGCACTCAATTTCAATTTTTAAATTTACTTCCAAGTGACTTCAAACAATAAACTAGCGATGATATCACTGAATAATTTTACACTGAAATTATGACAAAAAATTATAGCAGAAGCACAAAAGATCAAAGAGAAAATACTCCATGTAAAAAAGACACAAAATTTATGTTCTGTAAAATCTTCTGATTGAGAATTCCAAGGACAAAAGTAGTCCCTCAACAAAATTACAGCTTTTGGAAAATTCTAAAAAGCCCCTGCCAACTTGCAAACATGTTGTATGACATGTTGATGTCACATGTACCACTATTGATGTCACCTATACGAACTATTGACGTCACCTATATGGATTGTAGGGATTACTTACATCACTTGTACAGACCATACAGATTGATGATGTCACATGTTTTTGCTGCTACTGTCACACATGTGAGCTCACATGTGCGACCTCTCTCTCTTGGATGAAAAATTTAGAAAATAATAACATAAAACCCAGGATAGATTTTCCAAAGTGAAGAATTTACTTGCTGAAATTTTTCCTCTCAATCTCCTTGGCACAAGTGCTCACTCACTTATGTCAACTCCATAATATCACAATGAGATGTCACAATGTTTCCTCACATTGCCTCTCCTTTTATGGGATTCTAATGAGTGAGATTAGTGTTGGCAAATGTTTAACAGGTAGCATATGCTTGTCATTGATGGAAAGTACAACAGTGGAGACAGCACTGAGTGTGCATATGAAGACTCTGCAGAGGCGCAGAAGTCCAAGAATCCCTTGGGGATTTGGAAGTGAAATCTCAGGAGGAACAACGTCGAGGAAAATTCATGCAGCAAAGATCAAGATACAGGAGTTCGCAAAGGAGAAGGAAGACAAAGATCGAAAGTCGTTGGATCTCATTCAGAAATATCGTCAGCCGTCATATCGGACAGGAGTTGCACGAGGTTTACCATCGGGAAAAGCCAAGGTGAAATCCCAAAAGGAGGGTTGACTCATCGGGGTTTCACATATCGGGAATCCCGTGAGAAAATGCATTGCGGCATTGAAAAGCTCGAAACCCCGACGAGTGGTAAGACTGTGGTCATGGGGATAATGGTCATATGGCCCAGGAGCCTAGCCAGGAGAGTTAGTGCGTAAAGAGCGCGTCAGGATTCGAGGGATCGCGAATCCTGAGGACATACATGTTTTGACAATGGAAAGTCCGAAAAATCGATAAGGAGGTTTGGCTGCGGTCATATAAGGGGAGGTCACATGGACCACGAGCTTAGCTGGAGGGATAATTGAAGTTAGAGGCGTCAGATCTGAGCGCAGGGTCCGACCACCGTTGGATCGAGGAAAACCGACACGATCTTTAAAAAGTGCAAGGAGTAGAGGGCTCACAAATCCCGGAAGCAGGAGGACCGTCCATCTCAGGGGGTTATGTGGACCGTTGATCTGACTCCCTGTCGGGATTTCGAGGATCGAGAGTTGGAGATGTCAAAGAACATTGACATCAAGAATCCCGAAATCGCGATGTGTGAAATCCTGACTGAACCTGAACCGTCAGATCAAGATGTGATCTAGACCGTCGACCCGACTCACGTCAGTAGACCACATCAGCTAGGAACACATGGCACAACCAGGTAATGACAAGTGTCAGACTGATTCAAAATTTCAGGCACATGTAAGTCACGAATCAGAGTGACACGTGGCAGTATTCAACACATGTCAATCCACGTGTGATATCAGTAGATGGACACCACGTCAGAGTTTCGAGGATCGCGTTTTGGAAATTTCAAAGAAACATTGCAACAGGAATCCCGATTTCTCGATATGAAAAATCGCGACTTAAATCACAGCCGTTGAATCAAGATCAAATCTGGACCGTTGATTCCATTCAATGGAGAGGCATCGGGGATCGAGAGTTAGACATGTCAAAGGAAATTGACATCAGGAATCCCAATATCGCGATAGGTGAAATCACAATATAATCTGAACCGCTAGATCAAGTGTTGATTGGAGGGATACCGATGCATGAAACAGTGAAACTACCAGAAACCATTGATGGCATCTGCTAGAGAACTCGAAGAAACCCTTGTGTGATCGCCAGAGGAGATGAAGAATCTCCAAGCTTCGTTCAAGTGAAGGAAGACTATTTTTAGAAGGGATTGACAAATGGATGAGTGTGGAAGCCTGTAACTAAAACAGAGAAGGTGAGCTCGACTGTCACAGAGAAGACGAAGAGTCCCAACTGCCAAAGAGGATGAGGAAT
>ML789571.1:433880-450272 GCA_009831015.1 Picea engelmannii
CATTCGAATGCCAACCCATCCTTCTAGAAGATTCCCTTCTAGAAACATCGAGAATTCATCTTTTTCCATGCTTTAGGAAGAGTTCGCACCCTAGCTATTCAACACAGTGCGAGAAGTTCACACCCTGGCTTAAAGCAGCCTGCAAGAATCAGGCATTCTCGCACCCAAATGTATTAGTAGCCTGCGAAACTTCTTCAAAAATGAGTTTTCTGGGAAGAGATGAAAGTAACTTTTCTCAGGAGAAAGTTCTTATGAAGAGTCTGAGTACACCATCATCAATACATCATCATGACGACCAAAATCATGGGTAACACCTTGATTCATAAGAATAATAATAACTAGCACTATTTTARAAAAACAATCTAATACTAAAAATAACCCTACCTAATTAATAARCATACCCTAATAAATTACACTTATTAAAATTAACCTTCTTAACAAAACTATCAAATGAAAATTCATAAGTAAAAACATAAATTATAATCAACATAATTTAGGATCTAATACTAAATAATTAATCCTAATTAATAGCCATACCCTAACAAATGAATGACACTTATTAAATTAAACATTCATAATGTGACTATCCATTGTAACCTCATTATAAAAACAATGAAACATTATTTTCATCATAATCCAGATAAGCTTAATAAATTAACCCTAATAGACTTAAAACCTATAACATATTAAATAAAAAACATTGAATTAATAATAAGACTACCAAATGAACCCTCATTATTAAAACAATAATATAATCATAATTTAGATAAGATTAATAAAACTAACCCTAATAGACTCTTTAATGGACTTAATACCTAGAATCTATTAACACAGTTAGTTAAATTAATTAAAAAAACATTGAATTAATAATAAACCCTAAAAAAGAATAAATCAAGATTAAATTAAAAAAATTAAATAAACCTAGCCGATACCCTAGTTTCCTTTAACATTTAGTATTTAATACCATCTCTTCTCTTCATTTTGAATCCAGGCTTCATGTCCTGAAGATGGATCCTGATTTGGATCCGAAACGTTGACGATCTATTGACAAAACTGTGGTTAATCCGATCACTTCTGAAAATCCCAACCACGGAAATCTCATTAATCACTTTGAAACTAGTTGGGATGGTTGTTACAGAACAAGTGTCTTGGTGCCTTTCATGACAAGAGACTCACAGTGAAGATGAGTGTCCCCGATGAGATGAGTATTTTTCTAATAGTATGAATTTCGTGGATACGATCTATGCTTTCCAAGAGGAATATGTCACACAAGAGCAGATCAATAAAGCCAAAATATAGGGGGAAAGAGAGGGGAGACTCTGGGCCTTGAATCAGTTGACTAATGATCAGAAGGAGTTAATAAAGAAGGAGTGTTTGACATACACCTGAAGAAATAAAGATTCATTCCCTCCATCACATCTTTCCACTCCTCCTCCATCTACAGAGAAGGTGGTCCCACCACCTCCACCTACATCACATGAGTTGATTCCTAAGTCAACCCCCACATATGAGATTCAATTGAATATAGATGTTGCAACCATATTTGGAAAGCTAAATATGAAGGTCCCCGTGAGAGATATGTGCAATATCCCTTATGTAAATAAATGAGTCTTGAAGTTATTATAGGTATCGACTAAGAAGGATGGCCCTCCGATCATTTTGAACACCATGTATCACGACAGGAATAAGGAAAACAATCCTCCTTTATATCATTCATTAGAAATGAACGACCTCCACTTGAACAATTGTATGCTAGACTCTGGGGCCTCTATGAATGTCATGTCATTAAAGGTGATGGAATATCTTGGCTTGAATACAACCCGATCGTATGGAAACACATGTGGCATTGATTAAAAAAAGTTCAAGTTTTATGGGTTTTGTGAGGACATTGAGGTCTCCTTGATTGATTTTCCACATATCAACCTCCTCATGAATATAGTGGTGATTGATGTTACTGATGCCCGGGGGATGTTATTATCAAGGAGTTGGTTTGTTTCCCTTGGGGATTTCCTTAGCATGGACCTCATCCATGCACACATTCCCATGGGAGATGGCAGTTTTGAGATATTATACAGTCAAGAGAAAGCTGACAAGCATGTAATTGATCCCAATGGTCTTGACTACACAAGTGAGGATGAGTTTGATGAATTCCCAAAAAACATCGAGTATGATCCATGGGATTTTCCCTTTGCGACGAAGGACTCCATAGACATGTTCCTCCTAAGGAAAAATGGATGAAAAGAGAAACTTGAAAAGTTCCAAGGGAAAGAACCGGGTTCCATCCAAATATTGAAGAAAGAAGATAAAGAACATGAAGAAGAAATCAAAAGGGTAGTCAACATAGAACCTCCTTCTTATACATACATTGAGAATATACCTTACATCAATTACAGTGAAGGAATTTTTTCACTCATGTGGGAAAAAAAGAAGGGAAAGCCCAAGTATGACCGAAAGGATGATAGCTCGTGGATTTTCCCTTTCATTGTCAAAAAGAAGTCTGACAAAGAAAAGTATTATTTGACAGCTTTGGATGGGAGAAAGATGTCATTACGAGTGAATGGATCTCTTCTCCATCCTTATGTTCAAGTCACTTGAATTCTTCAGGGCCCAAGCCCCAGGCCCCAGGTAAGAAGGTAGGTCATCTTTCTTTCCTTGAATTTGCATTTTGATAGTTTAGATTCATTTCATATTTCATTTTTCTTTGCTTGCTTATTAATTTCATGTTTGGATTAGAAAATTTTGAAAAAATTCTAAAATTTTATTTTCTAGATTAGTTTTCATTTTTGGTTTTCATGTATATGGATGAAGGATGAGCGAAGCCATCCTACTATAGATGCATTTTTTGTCTAGTGTATGTAGGCACATGTCTACCAGGAGATGTTGTGGTTCTCATGCACTCTACGGTGAGCACATGTCCCCAAGTAGGAGCCATATGTTATCCCCATTTTGTGGATAACTAAGGAGATGATGTCTCGAGGCCCTCAAGTTTCATATATGGAGTACCAACAAACCACATGACTAGCATTGTCCACTTGCACATACATAAGCTTGCTCTATCACCACATTATGATCCATTGTCAGTGCATCCACCACACCAGCTAGCTTCAGGAATGCATATGGGTATTGATTCATACGGTACAAGGCAGGTATTGTGGTAGGTAATCACCCTCATAAATTAGGCATTTAAACATGTTGTATTTAATTTTATTTTGATTATAGAACTCATGCTTGGACATTATGATTTTGACCATGTTTCACCTTGGTGAGTGTCATAGATTTCCTAGTAAGTAGCCAATCTTTAGAGAAGGTTTTTTATTGGGGGTCCCTTGAAGGGTTTTCATACCATTCCCAGCCATACTTACCACTTTCTGCTCATTACATTGCCATCATATTTCCCTCTTCTAGGCCCTTTGACTCTAGTGACCCAATAAGGGCATGTACTTCATTTCATGGGAAGAAGGGGTTGAAGGCCCAGGGCGATGATTGTTGGAAAACGATAAGAGCCTAAAATAAACCTTGTATATGCTCTCCCAGATAAGTCTTGAGAACAATGAACTACTTATCTTAAAGAATTGAATACCTACACAATATCAAAAACCTAATAAATATCCCT
This sequence comes from Picea engelmannii, assembly GCA_009831015.1. Classification (NCBI taxonomy): domain Eukaryota; kingdom Viridiplantae; phylum Streptophyta; class Pinopsida; order Pinales; family Pinaceae; genus Picea; species Picea engelmannii. The sequence goes on from ML789571.1 coordinate 437,494, forward strand.
CTTGAACATAAGACTAACACAAGTGTGTTAAAACACTTCACATGGTTACTCGTATGCAACTTTGTGGACCTATTGGTTCAAGTGACACTATGTTACTTCCTCCCAAGCTAATCGGTTCAATATTGGGAGTGCACACATGATTGGATCATTAATTAAATAATAATTAGTGATAAAGGGGCTTGGAAAAAGGTTGTGTTATCCCCTAGCCTAGGGATAACTAAGGATATTATGTCTCAAGGCCCACAGGTCCTAGACATGGAGTACTGAGAGACATACTGACTTGAGCCTGGCCCTGGAGGGCCCACCTTTCTTCTTCAACACCTCCACCTTGTCAGCAGTAGCAACATCCATCCCATCAGCCTGGTCCTTTAGCAATAGTGGGTCTTGCTCCATGAGGTAATGAGTCTGGGTATCATGGTATGTGTCCCTCTGATTCTCAAAACATTTGAATATGTGCATTTAATTATTTTTAATTCTAACGTGTGCTTGGCCCTTATACCTTTCCACTTGTCCACACCTGGGGATAATGACATGATGCTCTAGTAAGTTGGTTCACATAGGGTTTGAGTTTCCACTGGGTGGGTTCATGAAAGGTCATTGTTTGTTCCCTCCGTACTTACCACTTTTCATCTTTTTCCCTCTCATCCATCCCATACATTGGTTCAGGCATTGGGTTTTCCAAGCTAGCAAAGGGTTGTACCTTACCTTGTGGGAAGAAGGGGATAAAGGCCCAGAGGGTAAAAGTAACTGGAAAAAGATAAAATCCAAAAGAACAAAACCTTCAGATGCTTCGCCCAGGGATCACCGAGAAAGAAATAAAAGGATTCTCAACAAGAAACAGAGGGACCCACAAAATAATAAAATCAAGACCTAGTTGGAGGATAGGGGGTCTCATCATGATCCAGCCTATTAGGTCCATGGGCATGTAGTGATATGACACTACCATTCAGCTGGTCACCACGCTAGGGTAGTGGCTCTTGGTGGCATATCCAAGAAAAAGGGGGTCTCATCACGATACAACCTTCTCATCTCTGTGAAATGCTTGTGGGTGACATTGTCACCATTGGTCACCATGCTAGGGAAGTTTCCCCTAAATATTCTCTTGAAAGAAAAAGAAATAAGATAAAAAGATAAAATTCATGAATGGGCTTGGAAACATTTGCATCCATGGCAAGGTGCATCTCACCCTCTTCAGAGGAACCCATAGGTAAGCCATACATTCCCCTGTCATCACTGCACCCATTGGTAAGACATCCCTTACCACCTCACCCACTTACATGGCCTGGATTTGTCTTCACTCGGAAACATCCAACATCCAATGAGAACTAGCCCAATAGGACATCCTAACGTCCCCTCCAAACCTGGCTTGTAGAATAGCATAACGTCTTTGAGCACTTGTCTGGGAAAGGGGGGTTTTATGCACATGTTTAAATAACTTTATTATTATATGTGATTGACATTGTTATGATCCATGTGACTTATGATCCCATGGAGGGAGTACTTGTTGTTTTTGCAGGGCCACACCCAATGGACAAGTACACATGGGGAGATGATTAGTTTGGACATCCATAGGGATAAAATCCCACCAGATGGATGTTGAGACCCCAGTCAGGGGTAGAGATAGAGCATAGGTTTGCGCCAAAGAGAAAGGAGGACGTTCCACCAGAGACAGCCTGGCAGGCTTGGACCCAGGGGGGTCTTTCCCTTCTCACTATGATCTAGGCCTTGGAAGGCCCATGATATCACCCATTGTTTTAGACACTTTGGATGCAGTTGTGTGCCAAGTGGCACGCGTGGTTTGATCCAAAGGCCTTAGGAGGCCTAACGTTTTGCTCTTGGAGGCCAAAGTTTCCCTAAAAATGCCCAACATCACCCTAAAAGGGCATGACATCACATTTTATTCTTGATTTAGGGTTTTATTATGTCATTTGATGTAAAAACTGGATATTACATGTAAATTGGCCATGTCAGCCTTTTTGACCTAATTATGGTCATTGAAACTGTATAAATAAGGGTTTTTTCCCTTGTATTTTTTAGGATATTTCACTCACACTTGGTGAGGTCTGAAATTTGTGCCCTATTTTGGGTTACATGACTGAAATTTAGTGCGCACTTGTTGAAGGAGGCTTATTTTGGATTATTTTGGAAATTTGCTTGGTGGAAGTGTTCAACTAGGGTATTGGCTTGATGATTCTTAATGGATGTAAGTAAGATTTATGAAATTATTCTTCATTGAATGGTTATACTTATGTTTATCTTGCATTTACATTAAGATTATTAAATTTCTAGCTTAAAACCCTAGGAAGATAAGCACATGTTATTGTCCTTGCCTTAAGAGCTTTCACCTACTAGATTTTTCCAAGAAACCGATTTTCTTGAAGCTTTTTCTAAGGGCCTTGCCATTGCAACAACCTAGCACATATTGCTTTATATAAGCTTTCATTACTTCATATTTGATCCAAAGAAAGAGTAAAACTACTAGGGCCTAGGATTAGCTACACCCTAATAGTTATTTCCCCCCTAGGGTTTGGTAGTTGAAGCCTTGGGTTACCAACACTTCAACCATTGACCTCTCTTGTCTTTGGTTATCTTACTATCATCTTTTCCTTCAAGATTTTATGCTACTTAAAAGACTCCATTTACCCTAAAGGCACTAATCCAAGACTTTACATTCAGTGATTGGCAAAAGCAACTATCAAAGCCTATACCTTAAGCTTTCTACTAACCACTCCTAACATTATAATATCCTAATGTAATAACTTTGTTGATGTTGTTACTAAAGTAAGCTACAACAATATTTTTCATCACTAAGAGAATCTAAAAGCAATTAAAAAGGTTGATTAATGCATTGCCTTACTTGCTTCTGACAAATGCTAGTATGTTGATACTAATAAGTGATTATTCTTGGTCATTTTGAAGCCATTTTAAGGCACTTATTGTGAATTTATTGTCTAGTAAATATTGTTGTTACAAATTTCTGTTTACTTAACCATTGTATCAGCCATTTCTTTTATTGTTAAAGTCTGTGGTTTTATGAAGCACTAACAACAAGTTGTACTTGCGAAAGATATATTTTCTTGTTGCTTTGTTTTGGGTAGGTACATATTGATTCTTCACTACTTGATTGGTCAAAACCCCAGGACTTTCTGATCAGTGGTGACTTGTGAGAGGGAAATTTTTCATATAAACCTTAACCTTTCCTTCGCAAACCCCCAGATCATCGGGGACTTCTCCCCTGGGTCATCAACCCTAAATAGAAAGAGTCATCCTATTGAGGTGACAGTGATAGGATAACCTATGTTACGCCAATTTTCCCTTCCACTAACCTTTCCTTTGATCAAAGTACAAATTGTGTAATAACATTTTGGCGTCGTTGTCGGGGAACGCTGAGTAAATTCTCCCCAAAGACGACACTTCTCAGTAAGCCTTTCCTCAAAATACTTTATTTTAAAAAGATTACCTGGCGACTCCACTGAGGGTGATCCCCTCATCCCTTTGATAGTTTCAAGAAAAGTATCTTGTGACACCACTAACCTTTTCCTAGGTGCCACCTTACTCTAAATTTTGTGATATTTCCAAGTTATGGGATCATGGTGTCCTGGGAACAAGTGTATCCGACTATTGATTTCAAAAGTTTTCAAGGATACCCGATTTATTTTAATACAAAATGGTTAAGAAACCCTCCAAGATTTGAAGAGGGCCTCCCAATTACTCACATTGAATAATTCTTGAAGTAAATAAGCAAGATAGAATTGGGAGGGGAGGATGTTCAGGTAAAATTATTCGTACTTTCTCTACCATCCTTTTTGCAAGATTGGTTTAAGGGTTGTTGCGAAGATAGGGGTATATCATATTTCGTACACCTCATCAGTAGTTTTATTGACTTTGTCAAACCACGATGCCAGACATATGAAGATGCCCTTAAAAATCTCACAACAACCTTAGAGAACGAAGGATTCACCATTGATATTGTAGAAGACCTCAGGGATGTATATCATGTTCAATGCCAAGAACCTTCTGATATGGAAGAAGATATTTATGAAGAAAATCATCAACCCCTTGAATAGGAGCAAGATTTCGCCCATGATTGAATAGAATGCAGTGAAGATATAACTAGAGAATTGAATTATGAGGATGAAGCACTGGTAACCGCTCCTCGGTCCGATGAAGCTCTCCAAGATCCTATCTCCCCTACACAAGACAAACAGAAAGAGGTGAGTCATTTTCCTTTCCAGTTTTTTGATGATACCTTGTTCTATGATTCAGAGAGTGAAGAAGAAATGGAACCCTTGGACAAGCTAGATCCTCTATATCTCAAAGTTGAAGATGTAGAGGCAGATCTTCCATTTGATGAAGTTATCCAAATACTTGAAGCTCCTGCATAGGAAGAAGTAAGAAAGGTGATTTATTTCCCTTTCCAATTTTTTAATGATTCTTTATCTTATGATGTGGAGAGTGAAGAAGTGTTGGATGTTTTAACCCCTTCATGTTATGATGAAAATGATGACTTTGTTGATAATATTGATGAATTCATACATGTCACGAAGCATAAATGGGATGTGATTGGATATTATGGGGATCCCATTTACGACATTGAGGATCATTTCCAAAAGTTTCCTTTACAACTATCATATGACATTACTAAATTTTACAATTGGAAAAAGGTGATGGTATGATTACAAACCTTTTTAGACACCCAAGGATGACACGGTGCTATATTCTCCTAGTGATTTTCGGTCATACCTTGAATATTTTGAGCACTTAGATTTATTCCATGAAGAAGATTATCAATCACTGTCGTGCTCAGATCTTGATAGAGGTAAGGAAATCATTTTCCCAAAGAAGGATCCTTGTGATAATGTTTTACAGCCCCCTTCGACTATCTTATCTTGGTGTGTCATTAAAGGTGTAGTTGGGAAGTATATCCTTTGTATTAATTTTCCTCTGAGGAAAACCCTAGAATTCAAAGGTAGGTTGAATACCTCAAGAAGAAGTTTGTCATCTCAGTGTTTCAGCCTTCCCTTAAGAACTTATCAATCACCCTCTAGGTTTTTTCTATTTCCTTCCCAGACCTCAGATTGTGAAGACTTCCAAGGTATACAACCTTCAGACTCTTTGATTCGGTCTATTGAACCTTTGAATTTTCACGATCCCTTTCCGAGATGGATTGAGCACTCTCCTGAGAGTATGAATTGGCATGATTGTTTCCCTCCCTCCTGCCTCCATGAGATAGAATTCATGATTTCTTACGATACAATACATTCTCTAACTCATGTTATTTGTGTGCTTAACTTATCACTGTTTTGGTTTATGATGAAGCACAGAGGCATGTATTGTGAGACATTGCTAGGATGGTTTCACTGGTTATTTGAATACACCTAGCGTTCAACCAATAGGTAAGTAGAGGTAAGTAGGTAGGCATTTGCATTCATTGTATATACCATCCGCATTTCATGCTAGAGTAGTTGTATTTCCATTTGTATATATGCTTTCTTTCATTTTCTATACCATATATGAGCCGGGGGTGATATCACCACCCCAAATGATTACTAATAATATTATGTTGAGATCAAGTAGGTCACAGATCATTCCAGAGATGTTGAGGTTCACATGTGCTCTACGGTGAGCACTTGTCCCCAAGTTGGAGCTAGATGTTATCCCCTAGCCTAGGGATAACTAAGGAGATTATGTCTCGAGGCCCACAGGTCCTACACATGGAGTACCATGAGCTATATTGACTTGAGACTAGCCCTGGAGAGCCCATATTTCTTCTTCAATGCCTCCACCTTGTCAACAACAACAACATCCATCCCATCATCTTGGTCCTTCAGCAACAGTGGTTCTTGCTCCATGAGGTAATGAGTATGGGTATCATGGTATGTGTCACTTTGATTCTCAAAAAAATTGAATATGTGCATTTCATTATTTTTACTTCTAACATGTGCTTGGACCTTATTCCTTTCCACTTTTCCAAACCTGGGGGGAATGACATGATTCCCTAGTAAGTTGGTTCCCATAGGGTTTGAGTTTCCACTGGGTGGGTTCATGAAAGGTCATCATTCATTGCCACCATACTTACCACTTTTCATCTTTTTCCCTTGCATCCATCCCATAAATTGGTTCGAGCATTGGGCTTGTCAAGCTATCAAAGGGTTGTACCTTACCTTGTGGGAAGAAGGGGATAAAGGCCCAGAGGGTAAAATTAGTTGGAAAAGATAAAATCCAAAAGAAAAAAACCTTCAGATGCTTCGCCTAGGGATCCTCGAGAAAGAAATAAAAGGATTATCAACAAGAAACAGAGGGACCCATAAAATAATAAAATCAAGACCTAGTTGGAGGATAGGGGGTCTCATCACGATCCAACCTATTAGGTCCATGGGCGTGTAGTGGTATGATACTACCATTTAGATGGTCACCACGCCAGGGTAGTGGCTCTTAAAAGCATATCCAAGAGAAATGGGGTCTCATCACGAGACATCCTTCTCATCTTCGTGAAATGCTTGTGGGTAACATTGTCACCATTTGTCACCACGTCAGGGAAATGTCCCCTAAATAGTCTCTTTAAAGAAAAAACAGTAAGATAAAAGACATGAATGGGCTTGGAAACATTTGCATCCATGACAAGGTGCAGCTGACCCTCTTCAAAGGCACCCATAGGTAAGCCATGCATTCCCCTGTCATCATTGCACCCATTGCTAAGACATACCTTACCACCTCACCCACTTACATGGCCTAGATTTGTCTTCACGTGAAAACATCCCACATCCAATGAGAACTATCCCAATAGGACATCCTAACGTCCCCTCCAAACCTATCTTGTAGAATAGCATAATGTCTTTGAGCACTTTTCTGGGAAAAGGGGGTTTCATGCACATGTTTAAATAACTTTATTATTATATGTGATTGACATTGTTATGATCCATGTGAAGTATGAGCCCATGGAGGGCATACTTGTTGTTGTTGTAGGGCCACACTTGATGGAAAGGTACACATGGGGAGATGATTAGTTTGGACCTCCATAGGGATAAAATCCCACTAGATGGATGTTGAGACCCCATCCGAGGGTAGATACATATTAGAGGTTTGCACCAGAGAGAGAGGGGAGGACGTTCCATCAGAGACATCTTGGCAGGCCTAGACCTAAGAGGGTCTTTCCCTTCTCACTATGATGTAGGCCTTGGAAGGCCCATGATGTCACCCATGTGACCCGTGACTTCACCCAGTGTTTTGGACACTTTGGAGGCAGTTGTGTGCCAAGTAGCACGTGTGGTTTGATCCAGAGGCCTCAGGCCTAACGTTTTTCTCCTGGAGGCCAACATTGTCCTAAAAATGCCTAACGTCACCCCAAAAGGGAATGATGTCACCTTTTCTGCTTGATTTAGGGTTTTATTGTGTCATTTAATGTAAAAACTGGATATTACATGTAAACTGGCAAAGTCGACCTTTTTGACCTAATTCTGGTCATTGAAACTGTATAAATAAGGGTTTTTTCCCTTGTATTTTTTAGGATATTTCACTCACACTTGGTGAGTTCTGAAATTTGTACCCTATTTTGGGTTACATGACTAAAATTTAGTGTGCACTTGTTGAAGGAGGCTTATTTTGGATTATTTTGGCAATTTGCTTGGTGGAAGTGTTCAACTAGGGTATTGGCTTGATGATTATTGATGGATGTAAGTAATATTTCTACAATTCTTCTTCATTGAATGGTTATTTTTATGTTTATCTTTCATTTACATTAATATTATGAAATTTCTAGCTTAAAACCCTAGGAGGCGAAGCACATGTTATTCTCTTTGCCTTAAGAGCTTTCACCTACTAGATTTTGCCAAGAAACTGATTTTCTTGAAGCTTTTGCTAAGGGCCTTGCCATTGCAACACCCTAGCACATATTTCTTCATCTAAGATGTAATTACTTCATCTTTGAGCTAAAGAAGGAGGAAAAATACTAGGGCCTTGATGGTTATTTTATATGCACTAAAAACACACTAAAAACCCTCAATTAAATTGTCAACTCGGGGTAAGTAAACTTAGAGTTGTAGCAAAATATATGCCAAGGTAGAAGGGTTGGTAGTAGTATAGTCTAACTAAGAAAGTGGCTATATAAGGTCTAATCTACTCAAGCAAAGACTACTAATGATCAAACTCTACTAAGAAAATCAAACTATGTACCCTAAGTAACCTTTGAACGAAGGATCGATGGATAGTTCTAGGAAAGCAAATGAAAACCCTACTTAAAGAAAACTAGTTCAATCATAATAATAAGCAAAATAAAACTATTCATCTAATAAGAAAATAGCAACAACAAACTACTTTAATTAACCTATTCAAATTCAATAAGCAACTATCATGTGAAAGCAAGTAAATAAACAAGCAACTGCACTATCAAAGTAAGAATAGACAAGTAAGCAACTAACCTATTAAAGCAAGTAAACAACTAACTAATCTATGATAACTTCTACAACAAGTAAACTAATTAAAACTACTCAATAAGAAACTAATTAAGCTAAGAGACAAGTGAACTCTATTCTTAATTTAAATTTCACAACTATTTCTAATTTACAAAAGGAAATCTACTAAATTGAAAGCAAGAGGAATTAACAACTAATCTTTAATCTATGATAAGAAAACTACTCTTTAATCTACCAAAGCAAAAATACTATCTATCCTACAACAGCAAGAAAACTATCTTCTAATCTATGAAATCAAGAAAACTATCTTCTAATCTATGAAAACTCAAATATAGTGTTGATGGTTATGTCTCCGATGTCTTATAATATCACGATGGCACTTGACAATGAACGATAATTCAAGAGGGATAAACTCGATATTGACTTCAATAGCAAAGTGAAAAGTGTGAATTAGGCAATCCAATGAGAACTTAGCCATTACGGAAACAACATCAATTACCTTGCATATCCATGTGATTATTACTCATGCATTAATCATCAACAGTTATAAAGAGATTATGAAATTCAATTGCACTCTATATTGCGTAAGAAAACTCATAACTAAATTCAATCATTAACTACAAATTGAAATTGCAACCTAAATCTAAGAAATAAATTGCATGAAATAAATTAAACTAATCCTATTTTAACAAATTAAATTGCAATTGGAAAATACTCATAAAGACATAATCTTAAATCCTATTTCTATTTCGGCATATAACAAGATAAGAAAACTAAGAACTAACTAAGAAAACTAGATAATAAAATTAAATAACAATTAAATCAACAAACTATAAATACAAACTAAACTAACAATTATCCATCCATTGAAATTTGTCAAAGAAACTATTAATTTTGTTCTACTATGTTTTAACTCTGTTTTAGACTCTATTTCAGCATGTAGAAATTCTAGCTATCTTCTAATTACATACAAGGGTTAGTGTCTAAGCTTGCAAGCTTGTTTCTACTATCTACAAAGTCAATGCATATTAATAAGATCCTTCGTATCAACCTGCAAAACTAAATTAAGCCAATTAAATCATAAACAACAAGTTATATAATAAAGAAGTAAAATAACAATTCATGTACAGAGAATAAAATAAAAAGACATCCATGTTATATAATTCACAAACAAACTCATAGAATAGTTACCCAGACATTTGGTGGGCCCCCCAACAAGTTGTGGTCACTCCTCAAATGCACACCACGAACTTCAATAAAGTGATTTCACCATTAAAACTAAAAACACAGGTTTTACACACTCAGGCAAAACGAAAATGACAAAATAGAGCTAAAATTGTCTTTGGCTCTAACACACAACTTCTTAACTTCTTAACTATTGTCTGACCATTGGGGTGGTATTTATAAGCTTTACAAATTGAGAGGTCGACCACTGGAGGGTCGATCCTCTTCTAAAAATAGTAAATTTCATTTAAGATGCCCTAACTGCCAAAATGAGGCAAGTCAATAATCACCAACATAACAACCCAAATCGAGTTGTCAAGAGTTTAGTAGCTGGAGGGAACGAGCACAAGAAAAACCCATGTCTCTGATTCATCCATCACTGGCTGCCAATACCATAACCACCAAATCTCCCATCATTTTTGTGCAGGACAGAGTGTCGAAGGGAGTGCCAGACAGAGTGTCGGACGGAGTGTCAGATGGAGTACCGGACTGAGTGTCGGATGGAGTACCAGACTAAGTACCAGAAGCAAAAACAAGCTGCGATTTTTCCCTGTGACATACAAAACATGAATTAATCTCTTTGGATCATAAAAACATATTGATTTAAACTCAAAATCATTACAAAACAAGAGTTATGCATACCTGGTGTGGATCATAGCGTTTTGACACGAAATCTCTTCAAAAACTTCTTTAAAACATGAAAACGCATATACACATTCAGAAAAAATGATCTAATTAACATCATAAAATCAGTCATATCACAGGCCCAACATTACCCCCACACCTAAGATTTTGCAGGTCCCACTGCAAACAAAAAGAAATTATCCTTCATGACTAAACTTGTGAAGGAGGGGGTGGATTAGCTTTAGCAGATTCTTCCTCTTGCCCAGGGGATTTTGTTCTTGGGCCTTTTGTGATGTTTCAATTGCATCCAGAGACTATTATTGGTTGCAGTCATATCATCAACCAAATGTTGTAGAGAATTCATCTTGGCTTGTAGGACAATGTTATCATGGCATAAATGACAACTCAGTGTTCCATGCTCTCTAAGTTTGAACTGGGGGGTTTGAAGTTTTTTGAGGCTGTTGAGGACATGTGAGGAAGACTTGAGATTTATATTATACCATTGATCCTTTAAACCATGCAAAACAACAATTTTACCTCTGGCAAATTAGTTCCAAAAGTGACTTCCCAGAAACGCAACAATTTTGGCCTGGCGAACTTGTGAAAAATAGGTATCAACGCGACACATGTAACTACAATACAGTAACTCTTTTGTATAAACTGAGAGAGGTTTTCATTTTTGAATATGTCCTTGATAAAAAAAAATGTCTTGGTTTTCAAAAATTCGCTTCCAATTGTTAGGAAAACACAAAAAGAAAACATGACTAAAACAAGAAAAACAGAGTGTTTTATTTTCTTAAAAACTAGGCCTCTAAGAGAACTGAATATATCCAAAACCATAACGTATATTCAAAAACTAAGAGAGGTTATTTTGTTTTGGTATGTTATGAACACAAACCTCCTCCAAGTTTCAAAATTAATTTCCCATGTGTTTATAATCCCATATTGAAGTTGGTTACTCAAAACTTGCAGAAGCGCAGCGTGCTCTTAGCAAAAGCGCAACGTGGTCTTTGATAGGGATTTTGGAGGCTTCCCCGGAGGATTTTTGGGCTGAAAGTGGTATGGTTGGAAATTTTATGATGTCTTCTACACAATGGAACCATCAAGAACTGCAAATGCCTTCTCAAAACCTCTGAAAAACCAACTTGAAGTCAAGCTTTCCAAATGTGCATAAACCCTCCTATAGCGACTGTATTTGAGGAATTTGTCTCAAATAATAAAACCTAAGCATAAAATGAAGGAGGTTTTTGTTTCTTGGTCTATTTTTGACAAAAAACTCTTTCACTTTTGTCAAATTCATCTTCCTTAATTCAGAAACCAATTTTTAAGTAGAACTTTGACCAAGACAATCATTTGAAACTTTATGACAAGGAATGATGACATGACCATGATGAAAATTTATGACCTTGGATGAGTGGAGGGAGTAGTAAGGACACCTAGACACACCAATGACCATTTTACAACCAAGATATGTCAAATTTTATTTTAGAATTTTATTTTGAAAATATAACAATTTGACCTAATAACCCTATCAATCACATGAAAGAGTAAATTTGATCACTGGTGATTGACAAAACTGATGGATACTAACAAAAGGCTTGGTTTGTACTGGTAGGGATGGTGAACAGGAGAATTTGTATTGCCTGTCATCGATATGTAACAATTCAAACAATTGTTCCTCTTTTCATAAGCTTGTAATATAGATGGCAGTAAGTATTTAGCAGTTGTTATCACTCTGTATTTGTCACAAAGAGTAGTTAAGTATAAGAATTATTCTATAGCATAAAGATAAAAATGGACAGTAATCTTATAACACACACAATGATGTGAGAAGTATATAATTTAGCATACCAATACAAACAACTGCTGATATAATATCTCGAGACATTGTAAAAATACAGTATGATAGAATTTTGACAGAAATCCTACTTCCTCTTCTCATGGGTTTGTTATAGAAATTGGCAGTGCTTAGCATTTTTTAGCTCAGGAAACTCCCCCCAGATCAAAGATATGGAATGTCTTCATGCCATGAATTAGAAATAGGCTTATTGGTCTTCTTTCCCGATGAGGCTGCAGGGGTATCAACAAGTTTCTTGGACTTTTGGTCCGGTAAAGGAATAGCTTGAGAATGAGGGTTTGGGTGGAGTAACAGTCCCTAGATCAAGAGTCTTCTTGCTAGTCTTGATTGTAAGATGAGGGTTTGAAAATTGGTAAATGAACTCATCCCACATTTTCCCCTGTTTTTCCAACTCGGCTAAGACAATTAGTTTGATAAGGTCATGGTGAAATAGGTTGTTATGGGATTGATTACATTCTTCCTCACTTGGGAAGACATCTTCTCAAGAATATTTAAGAAGTAAGAGGGAAAATTCAATGGCTTATTGAACTGAAAGTGAGCTATTAATCGAAAGTGACAGGCTTTAAAGACATAATATCTACCTTCACATGTAATCAATCTAGTGATGACTATGAGAGGGTTGATTAGCTCCTCTTTTATCCGCTCTTTGGACTATCCCTTAG
>ML789571.1:453610-469784 GCA_009831015.1 Picea engelmannii
CATATGAAAAAGTTATCGTAATGATTACCTGGATATGAAGAACCAACCAACCTACTTGTTTTGGCATCAGAAGGTGTTGAAGAAGAGAAGAGTATTGTGGCATGATGACCTCTTGAAACCAAAATTCAATGTAATCTTGATGTTCATCAACAGTAATTTCTATGCTCTCCTTCATCATGCTATGTAGATCCTCTTTTTTTGGATGATTGGTTTATGAAGTACATAAAGGATCTGTTGAGATGGATGTTGAGAAATCCTTAATCTTGGGTCTTAATTATTTCTCTCCACTGGATGTAGTCCATAATTTTTCATCTTCCTTCGCAGTTTCGCAAGGAAAATTATTTTGTAGCTCATAGGACCTTGATTCTTCTAATATTTCTGGAGAGGTAGATACACTTTTGGCCACTTCCAAAATATGTTCTTCTTGAAAAGAAGAAATCCCAGCTGCTGCTAGGATTTGAGAAAGTTCCCTCAAGCTAATGGTTTCTTCTGAGTTCATCTTGCCATTTGATAAAACTTGGTTCACACAAAGATGATGTCCAGAAATTTAGGATATCCCGATGGTGGTAAGAAAACAAAGGTTGTATTGTTTGTTTCTGCAGAAGGCTCGAGTGGTATTGCCTCTTGTCCCACTATTACTGATGCTTCAATTTCTTATTCTATAGTGCTCCATGTTTTAGTCTCTTCAGAGACTGCTTTAGCTCTTTTGGGTTGAGCTAGCTCCTATTTTTTGGTATCGATCTGTGGAGTTTATGAGTGGAACGTTCCTTCCCCCAAAAAGGTCAGAAGGAACCTTGGTTGAAAGATCTGATTTAGATTTAATGTATCTACCTTTTGGGTCTCTAGGTTAAAAACAAAAAAGACTAGCACTAGGTTTGGGGGAACTTGCTATAACAGATGCGCAGGTTCTTACCTCTCGTCTTAAAGTTCCCTCTCCACCAAACTAATGCTAAGGTTTAGAAGTGATCTATTTCCTACCTTGAGACAACTCCCCGACAACGGCGCCAAAAATGATGGGTGTTCTATATGCACTAAAAACACACTAAAACCCCTCAATTAAATTGTCAACCTGGGGTAAGTAAACTTAGAGTTGTAGCAAAATATATGCCAAGGTAGAAGGTTTGGTAGCAGTATAGTCTAACTAAGGAAGTGGCTATCTAAGGGATAATCTACTCAAGCAAAGACTACTAATGATCAAACTCTACTAAGCAACTCAAACTATGTACCCTAAGTAACCTTTGAACGAAGGATCGATGGATAGTTCTAGGAAAGAAAATTAAAACCCTACTTAAAGAAAACTAGTTCAATCATAACAATAAGCAAAAGCAAACTATTCATCTAATAAGCAAATAGCAACAACAAACTACTTTAATTAACATATTCAAATTCAATAAGCAATTATCCTGTGAAAGCAAGTAAATAAACAAGCAACTACACTATCAAAGCAAGAATAGACAAGTAAGCAACTAACCTATTAAAGCAAGTAAACAACTAACTAACCTAGGATAACTTTTACATCAAGTAAACTAATTAAAACTACTCAATAAGTAACTAACTAAGCTAAGAGACTAGTGAACTCTATTCTTAATTTAAATTTCACAACTATTTCTAATTTACAAAAGGAAATATATTAAATTGAAAGCAAGAGGAATTAACAACTAATCTTTAATCTATGATAAGAAAACTACTCTTTAATCTACCAAAGAAAAAAGACTATCTATCCTACAGCAACAAGAAAACTATCTTTTAATCTATGAAAGCAAGAAAATTATCTTCAAATCTATGAAAACTCAAATATAGTGTTGATGGTTATGTCTCCGATGTCTTATAATATCACGATGGCACTTGACAATGAACGATAATTCAAGATGGATAAATTCGATATTGACTTCAATAGCAAAGTGAAAGTGTGAATTAGGCAATCCAGTAAGAACTTAGCCATTACGGAAACAACATCAATTACCTTGCATATCCATGTGATTATTACGCATGCATTAATCATCAACAATTATAAAGAGATTATGAAATTCAATTACACTCTATACTATGTAAGCAAACTCATAACTAAATTCAATCATTAACTACAAATTGAAATTACAACCTAAATCTAAGAAAGAAATTGCATGAAAGAAATTAAACTAATCCTATTTCAACAAATTGAATTGCAATTGGAAAATACTCATAAAGACATAATCTTAAATCCTATTTCTATTTCAGCATATAACAAGATAAGAAAACTAAGAACTAACTAAGAAAACTAGATAAACAAATTAAATAACAATTAAATCAACAAACTATAAATACAAACTAAACTAACAATTATCCATCCATCAAAATTTGTCAAAGAAACTATTAATTATGTTTTACTCTGCTTTAACTATGTTTTAGACTCTATTTCAGCATGTAGAAATTCTAGCTATCTTCTAATTACATACAAGGGTTAGTGTTTAATCTTGAAAGCTTTCTTCTACTATCTACAAAGTCAATGCATATTAATAATATCCTTCATATCAACCTGCAAAACTAAATTAAGACAATTAAATCATAAACATCAAGTTATATAACAAAGAAGTAAAATACCAATTCATGTACAGAGAATAAAATAAAAAGACATATGTGCTATATAATTCACAAACAAAGTCATAGAATAGTTACCCAGACTATTGGTGGGCCCCCTATCAAGTCGTGGTCACTCCTCAAATGCACACCATGGACTTCAACAAAGCGATTTCACCATTAAAACTAAAAACCCAGCTTTTACACAGTCTGGCAAAACAAAAATGGCAAAATAGAGCTAAAATTGTCTTTGTCTCTAACACACAACTTCTTAACTTCTTAACTATTTTCTGACCACTGAGGTGGTATTTATAAGATTTACAAACTGTGAGGTCGACCAATGGAGGGTCGATCCTCTTCTAAAAATAGAAAATTGCATTTAAGATGCCCTAACTGCCGAAATGATGCGAGCCAATAATCGCCCAACATAACAACCCAAATCGAGTTGTTAAGAGTTCAGTAGTTGGAGTGAACAAGCACGAGCAAAACCCATGTCTCTAATTCGCCCATCACTGGCCTCCAATACCATAACCACCAAATCACCCATCATTTTTGTGCAGGACGGAGTGTTGGACAGAGTGTCAGATGGAGTACCGGACTGAGTGTTGGATGGAGTACCGGACTGAGTGTCGGAAGAAAAAACAAGCTGCGATTTTTCCCTGTGACATACAAAACATAAATTAATCTTTTGGGATCATAAAAACATACTAATTTAAACTCAAAATCATTGCAAAACAAGAATTATGCATACCTGGTGTGGATCATAGCATTTTGACACAAAATCTCTTCAAAAACTTCTTTAAAACATGAAAACGCATATACACATTCAACAAAAAGGATCTAATTAATGTCATAAAATCATTCATATCATGGGCCCAACATGCCTAGGGTTACCTACACCCTTGTAGCTAGTTTCCCCCTAGGATTTGGTAGTTGAAGCCTTGGTTTACCAACACTTCAACGATTGACCTCTCTTGTCTTTAGTTCTCTTACTATCATCTTTTCCTTCAATATTTGTTGCTACTTAAAAGAATCCATCTACCCTAAAGGCACTAATCCAAGACTTTCCATTGAGTGATTAACAAAAACAATTATCAAAGCCTATACCTTAAGCTTTCTACTAACCACTCCTAACATTAGAATAGCCTAATCTACTAAATTTTTTGTTGTTGTTACTAAAGTAAGCTACAACCATATTTTGCAGCACAAAAAGCATATAAAAGCAATTAAAAATGTTGATTAATGCACTACCTTACTTGCTTATGACAAATGATAGTATTTTGATGATAATAAGTGATTATTCTTGGTCATTTTGAAGCCATTTTAAGGCACTTATATTGAAGTTATTGTCTTATAAATATTGTTGTTACAATTTTTTTTTTACTTTACCATTATATCTGCCATTGCTTTTATTGATAAAGCCCGTGGTTTTATGAAGTACTAACAACAATTTGTACTTTCGAAAGATATATTTTCTTGTTGCTTTGTTCTGGGCAGGTACATCTTGATACTTCACTACTTCATTGGTAAAAACCTCGGAACTTTATAATCAGTGGTGACTTGTGAGAGGGGAATTTTTCATAGACACCTTAACCTTACCTTCTTAAACCCCCAGGTCATTGGGGACGTCTCCCCTGGGCCATCAACCCTAAATATAAAGATGCATCCTATTGAGGTGACAGTGATAGGATAACCTCCGTTATGCCAATTTTCCCTTCCATTAACCTTTCCTTTGATCAAAGTACAAATTCTGCGATAACAGGTTGCATTGAGGAAGAAGTTGCAACACACCCCCTACAAAGGCACCCATAAATGAGATAATATGAACCCTTGTATATGATGAAACTCATTGACCTATGAATTCTAAACCCCTATCCACCTCGTCATCCACTACATAAACTTGAAAGGCCATGCTTGGGAACATCCGCTACTTGAGGGTTTTTGTCTACGCAATAGGGATTTTATGACACCCCTCCATACCTAAACTTGGTCAATTGTATAGGGTCTTGGAGAATTTGTTTGATTTGATGTGGTAGTTTTAATGCACATGTTTAAGTACATTTCTTATTATATTTTTTTAACACTTTTCATGATATCTTTGACTTCAGATCTTTGGAGGGTGTACCCTTTTGTTTTGCATGACCTTACTTAGTGGTCATTTTTGGGAGAATAGGCCTAGCTTGGGATTCCATGGGGTAAGAATCCCACAGGTTGGATGATATATGCCCACACATCGGATCACAGATACAATCCTTTGTAGGCTTACATGGCATCATGGAGGATCTTACCCAGCCCCTGTTACCCAAACGACTTTCCTAGGAGAGAAAAACATCACTTCTTAAGGCTTAATGTCATGTTTGAGGGGGATTGGTGGTGATAGATTTATTGCACATTGACACTAGGCATGATTTGACTGGAGGAGAATTGGATTGAACCTATCACATGAAGAGGAGGCTCAAGGAGCCCTAGCGACCTATTTCTTCTTCTTCAATGACTTGGAAAAGTGTCAAAACGTGCCCTAAAGAGGTGACGTCATCTTAATTTTAGGGTTTCTAATGTGTTAAAGTGAAAATTAAATGTTATTATTTGATTCAAGGGGTAAGATAAGGTTTTTTGACCCATTTTATTATGTTTTACCCTTTCTAAGTGGACAAACTATGTGTTATACCTTTTGTATAAGTAGAGATGATGTGAATCTCTTTTCATAATGTAACTCTCCCATTTGGAGAAGTACTTGGATGAAATTTTCTCTATTCTTGGGAATTATGGTGTTTATCTCTTGTGAAAATGTCTTTTGGTGATATCTCTTGGTTAATGGATGAGGAGGAGTGATGCACACCTCCTGGAAGTTTGTTCTCTTGATGCTTATGGTGAATTTTCTTGGTGAAACTAGGGTTTGATCTCTCTCTCTCTCTCTCTCTCTCTCTCTCTCTCTCTCTCTCTCTCTCTCTCTCTTGGAATTGGTAAGGAAAAATATGCATTGTTAGTTATTTCTTTATGTTTCTTGGTTATGGTTTTTTGAAACCCTAGGAGGAGTTTTTTGGATACACCCTCCATTAATCTTCATCTAATTTTCTAGAGTTTACAAGTTATTTTGCAAGGGTTGCTAGGAGGAATACAAGTGTGTATACCCTCTTAGATTTTCCCTAGGTTTGATTGGCATACCCTAGGAAGTAAAAGTGCTTACACCCCTAGGGCCTTTATTGATATAACTCATTATTCTAAGACTCCATTTACCTAATTTAATTATACTAATCTAAATAATTTTCATTCGCGAAATAAAATAGTGCATTGGGAAACGTGATTTTTGGTCATTTCAACTTTTTGCAATTTGCATTTTGTTCCTTGTGCTTAGAGAACCTGTTAGACACTAGGGATTCCCCTCTAAAGGGTTATTGATTTTTTTTGTTATATACTTTCATATTCATCCATTAGGGATACAGAAACCCTAACACTCTTTCATGTATAACTTGCTTTTCACTTAGAACTAGCAGGTCATTGTAGGGGGTGTGGGTTTCCTTGAATAATAGTGATGAGTCAACCCACATTCACAGATAGTAGCCAATGATGGATATCCTCATTGCCAGTTTGAAAACTAAGTTATGATAGGTTTTTCCACTTTCGAAGAAAAAAATACACACCATATACACACCAGCATAGATTCATCTTAAATATCAATATTTTAAGCAACAAGAAATTCCATCTCAAATTTTTAAATCCTAATTTAATGTAGATCTATGTTGGTAAACATAAGTATTCCAAACGCCCATTGAACATCCAATTAACAAGATAATTTATTATGTTGGAAGTGTTCTTTTAAGGGGGCGATACTACTCAAATTGGTTTTATTATTATTATTATTATTATTATTAATTTTGGAAATCGGTCCCAACTACCCTTAGCCACCTATACTATGGAAATCAGTCCCAAATACCCTCATCCTCCTATACTATGGTCCTCTGTAGATATAAAAGGAAGCATATCCCCCTCCTAGGTTTGATGTTGTCCAGTAGAAGCAATATCTACGTGACACTCAGAGGGCCCTAAAGGAGGTAAGAGTGTGAGAGGAGTTGCAACACATGACACAAAGTTCACTTGAAGAGGCTCAAATCCATGAGAAGGTAAAACGTGTGAAACAACGGTCATTGGAGGAAGCCTAATCCCATGAAGAATTACAACGCACCACATAGAGGTATTTCAAAGAAGCTCGTGTGCACGAGAAAATACAACACATTACACAAAGGTCACTGGAAGAAGCTTGCAGATAAGAAGAATTGGTACGAGACTAACAAAGGGAAATAGAGGAACACACGCATGAAGATATGAAGTGCACTACGTGAGATGAAGAACTACGTGGCATGGATCATGAAGAAGACATCGAAGACCAAGTGAGTAACTCCTTTCACTATTGTTTAAAATTGTTAAGTGACCTTGATTTTGCATGAAAGTTGACATATATATTAGCAACCTGCATGGGGGGAGAATGGACAAATAAATCTATATCATACCCCCCTACTAGAAAGGGGCATGTGTCAGGTCAGTAAACATAAGTGCATGGAAATAGAGTTCAAGATGATGGTTGAACTCAGAAGTTATGAGATGGGTAGTGTCATGTTGGATCCAGGATATGACATGAACATATTGTTGAAGAAGTCATGGGAATTGATGGGTAAACCGAATTTGTTTAGGTCTCCCATTCAACTTTGGTTGGAAAATCAGTATAGAATCTACCTTATATTTCGACTGGAGTAAGTCGAAGTGAAAATAGAAGGGGTGAAGATGAAGGCAAATTTTGAAGTGATAGAAATCATGGATGACTTTGATCCATGGGCATTCGACAACAATGTTTTGTTGAGTATGAAGAAGAAACATATGTCATTTGAGATACAAACCTTGTGTGTGATTGTGGAATTATATACAAATGAATATGATAGATACAACAAGCCAATGAATGAAGATGCACAAATATCCATTATTGAAAATATTTACTAGATCACATGGTGTAGGGAAGATTATATCAATCCAACTGTTGATGGGGAACTGATTTGGAGGAGCATGAATTCATATGAAAATGATTCATAGGATGCCATGGAAAGGTGGCAACATAATTTGCATCAGTTCTTGACATGAAGATGCACACAGATAACAAAACAATTGTGTTGGATTGGCTCTGAGATATGTAATTCCTTGTGGTTTTATGGGACGAGGCTGGTAGTATCATTCTTAGTCCATATGGAGAAGTTTGCTCCAGAATATCGAAGGGTTCAAGCCATGGATGTTGTAGTATGAGGAACACCTACATTATAGTGGGAGAGACATCGCACAAATATACAGTACTAGGCATAGGTGGCTAAGTTTATAAAGGTCAGGTTCCAACGCATTTCTAACTTAGAATTGGCTAATCGGTACAAGGGCACCGAATATCCTTAGGATCACATTTGCTACTACAAATGGCATTGGACTACTAATAATATTCCTCGTATCCAATGAGTTCATCGGTTCATCCATACTATGGATATGGTTCCAAGGAGTTGGTATATTCAGGAAGAACTTAGGACGAAAACAATAGATTAGGTTCATGTTACTACAAACTTTTTCTCAACGTTCATCTTCACAGTCGAAGCTCCTACCCAGAAGGAGGCACTCATCTAGATTAAAAACTTGATATTTCACCAGCAATTGAAGGATTCAACACCAAAGGTGGTATGCATGTATCATCATCATCCAGTGGAGAAACCGAAATAGGTCATCCATTATTGGAAAGTTGAAGTAGACGATGTCAATGACAATGAAACAAGAGGCATACAAATCAAGGAATCTGAGGGTGAGCATGTAGTGGAAGGAAAGGAAGAGGATATGGCTACGCTAGACTATGGCAGTTCAATTAAGACAGGTAAACATAATATAGAAACTGAGGAAGTTCCCAAAATGGATATCATTGGAGATTATTGGGATAAGGATATTGTCACCCAGGTGGTGGATCTGCTCAAAGAATACCATGATTTATTCCTCTGAATCTTCTCGGAGATGAAGGGGATCATAGGGTCCCTAGGGGCTATGAAAATTCATCTCAAGTCATATGCTAAACTGGTTAAGAGGAGGCCCTACCAATTGAACCCCAAATATAAGGAAAATGTGTGTAAGGAGTTGTATCGGATGCTACATGCCAGGATCATTGTTCCCGTGGAGTAGTCTGATTGGATTAGTCCCATGGTGGTACAACCAAATAAAAATTGTGACATTCAAATATGTGTGAACCTGCAAAGCCTTAATGTCATTTGTTTGCACGATCTATTTTCTACTACTTTTACCAACTAGGTTCTGGAGAATCTCGAAGGATGGAAGGCCTACTCTTTTATGGATGGCTTTCCAGAATATCATCAGCTCTGGATCGTGGAGGAAGATCAAGCTAAGACCACCTTTGCAAAAGAATGGGGTTCCTTTACTTATAGAGTGATGCCTTTTGGACTGAAGAATGCACCCACAGTGTTTTACAGGATTGTGGTGGCCACATTTAAAGAATTTATCCACAAGATCCTTGAGGTATACTTAGATTATTGGATGGTATTCATATTGTTAAAAGATCACATGCAATTCCTCTTCTTGATGTTGGATCGATGCCACCAGCTCCATATTTCACTGAATTTGAAAATATGCATCTTATGTATGCCATTTGGAACGCTTTTGGGGCATGTTGTTTGAAAGGATGGATTGTTGGTCGACTAAGCCAAAAAAATTTCCATCCTAGATATGGTGGCCCCCACTTCAGTTCAAGAGTTGTGTGTCACATTGGGTCATACAGGGTATTACTAGTGGTTCATTTAGATCTATGTGAAGATTTTTGCCCCATTAGAGAATTTGTTTTGCAAAGATACAAAGAAGATCTAGGAAGAGGAATGCCATGAAGCCTTGGATACCCTGAAGGAGAAGCTACTCACTGTGTCGATTTTGGTGTTTCCCGACTGGTCTAAGATATTTCATGTTCATGTAGATGCTTCATCAATTGTGTTGGGAGCAGTTCTTTTGCAGCCATGCAAAGGGAATATTGATCATCCAATTTACTTTGATAATCGCAAACTATTAAATTCTAAAAATAATTATAAAACGACTGAGCGCGAGGGCCTCACCATGGTATATGCCTTACAGAAATTTTGACATTATTTGTTGGGAATCCCGTTTAAATTATTTATTGACCATTTAATGCTCAAGTATTTGGTCAACAAACCAGTGTTGGCAAGGAGGATATGATGTTGGTTTCTTCTCTTCCAAGAATTCAAGTTTGAGGTAGTTGTCAAACCAGGAAAATATAATGGAATACCACATCATCTGTCAAGGATTGAATCAGGAGAAGTTGGTCAAAGCCTCGATGATGAACTCCCTGATGCACAAATTTTCCATGTAGAGGTGGTTCCTGATCATTTGGATTAGATCGCTAAATTTTTCACTTCAATACAGGCCCCAATGGGGTATACTCAGGCACAACATCGCCAACTAATGACCCATAGTGTTGACTATCAGTTTATTGTTGGACACTTATACAAGTTTGGGCCTGATGGCATTTTGCACAAATGTTCCTAAGAGCATGAATGACACCCCATTTTGCATGAGGCACATGAGGGGATTACATGGGGTCACAATGTCAGAAAGGCCATGATGTGAAAGGTCCTGCACACAAGGATTTGGAGGTCCTCACTCTTTGCATATGCCAAGGAGTATTGTAAATGATGTGATGTATGTCAGCGCATCAGAAAGCCTCACCAAAGAGATGAGTTACCTATGTTTCTGATTATAGCATTAGATTCATTTGAGAAGTGGGCCATTGATTTTGTGGTTCTTATCAATCCTCCTGCACGTAGGATAGGTGTGGGCTATATCATCACAACCCATTGAGTATTTGACCAAATGGGCCAAAGTAACATCACTTAAGGATTGTACTGCATAAACGATGGCATGATTCATCTTTTAGAATGTGATTACTAGGTTTGAGTGTTCGAATGTGATGATGATCGATCAAGGATCACACTTTCTAAACGAGACCATTCAAGAACTCACTCATGAATTCATGATCTACTACTAGAAGAACACTCCCTATCATCTGCAAGATAATGATATGGATGAAACTTTCAATAAGATTTTTGAGCATGCTTTAACCAAAGTTTGTAATGTATAATGTGACGAATGGGAATAGCGCATTCCCACAGTTTTGTGTTAATATCAAACAACATCCTGCAAATGATTGGTGAAGCGTACCCCTTTTAGAGTGGTCTATGATAAAGAAGTAGTCATGTCGCTCGAGTTTGTTGTTCCCAGGATACACATTGCTATAACTACCAACATGAAAGATGAAAAATCACTTCAACAAATATTAGATCAACTCATGGAGGTGGAAGAGGTTCATCTGGTGGTGTTGGCCCTTGACCAAGTTTTGGAGAACCTTGGTCACGTTTGACCAATTTTGGGACTTCGATGGGTTGTTCGAAGGCGGAGCACAAGGCGAAGTAGAGATCGTTGGATCTCGGCCCCTTCTTATGGAATTTTTGGGTTTAGGGTTTATCTAACAGGTATGGGATGTCGTCCCATGTTTAGTCCCTTTTTCAATGTATAAATAGAAATATAGATGATGTAAGTAAGTGAGACCTAGATGTGTAAAGTGGTCGGTGAGCTAAGTGCGAACAGTTGTGGATGCTTCGTGCATATTGTGTGTTAAGAACTTGCAGAGCTAAGTCCAAGTGATTGTAAGAAGCTTGTGTACAAATTGTAAGAAGGCTTTGTGCTTGAACCTAGCTTGGGGAAGGAGGATCTGGCAAGGTGCGCGCAGATCTCCTATCCTATGCAGAGTGGGTTCTTGTGGCTCTCTGCTTTTAGAAGATTGAAAGAATAAAATAAAGAAGAGAAGAGTTGGTGGACGTAGCCCCACACTGGGGTGAACCATGTATATCCTGTGTTGTGGTTGCTTTGTGCATTATAGTTGTCATGTTATTGATGTGATATATGCTTAGTGTAGTGATATATGCTAGACACATCTGATATAGCATCTTAGTGCTTAGTAATGTGAATGAATGCTAGATCTGATATATTTCTATATGCTAAGTGCTTAGATGTATCAGATCTTGTTGAATACTATGTTTCTCTATAACTAGGGTTTTGACCTGTGATGTGAATAAGGGTTAAATATTGATGAATGTTAACTACTAAGTGTTTTGTTAGTGTTTTAATCACATATCTATGTCCCATCTAGGTTGTAGACACTTGAGTCCTGCAATCGCCCCTGCATCTACCTTGGGTGAGACTTCATCTGCTTCGCAGGTGTTGTCGAAAGGGCGAGTAGTTAGGGTTTTTTTGGTGTGTTGTTGAACCGTTGAAACCTGGGTCTGCCCCTGTGCCAACAAATGGTTACGTTGTCGGAACCTGAAACTGTGATTACTGGGACTTGAAGAAAATAAAGCTCTGTGTGTAGATATGTTGCTTTAGTGTGAAGTATTCTACTTGACTGTGAAGCTCTGTGCGTAGATCTGTTGCTTTAGTGCACAATATTCTACTTTACTACGAAGCTCTGTGCTAAGAAAGGAATCAGATCTGAAGAAAAGAGGTAAGGTCTTAAACCTTTGTTCTCTGAGAAAGGTAATATAAGTGAATTTTTTTTTTTTTTTGAAAGAATGGATCTAGGTATGTCTAATAGATTTTGTCCTAGGGCACAACTAAAAGAAAGAAGATTGGATATGAGTAGATATGATACGAATAGTGAAAGATATGTTATTCCTATGCATAGAAAGAATGTTTGGACTAACAAATGGATGTAGGATCCTAGAAATATTTTTTTGCAGGTTAGTTACTGTTATCCCAATGCGTAGTACAGGAAAGGTTGGGGGTCATTTAAAATAAAGAGAGGATTAACTCTTTGTTATAGTTGCACAAGACCGTGACATATTGCTAAGGAATGCCCTAGTAGAGGTCCTAGTTGTCTTTGTTGTAAAGATATGGACCATAAAGTTTTGGATTGCCCTAGAATGATTGCTAAAGTTGAAAAGATGAATATGAGACAAGAAAACCATGTGACAGGACAAGAATCTAAGGATATGACAAAACCCCGGAAAGAATCAGAGATTGTATTATTATAGATGAAATAAACCCTGAATGATCACAGAGATATCAAATTATCAGAGATCTTGAAAGACAAGGAGTGCATAGAAACAAGAGTAGGATACTTCGACATAGACTGTGTTCTGGATGAGGAAACACAGGTGAATATCATGACAGAAAGAACTTGGGAAATTTTGGAAAAACCCGTTATGTTTCCTTCATTGGGAGGAATAGGATTATTTAGAGGAAAGCTAATAACCCTATGTGGAAGACTTACCCAGACATCTATGAGTGCTCATGGAAATTCGACAGAAGAAGGATTTGAGATCGTTAAGTTTGTTGAGAACAACGCCCCATTTGTTATTTTTCTAGGCAAAACCTGGATTGAGAAAGATCAGATACAAAGAAAACAAGAAGAGGAGGATCTAGAACAGAAAAAGTAAGAACTAAGGGATTTCATGGCTAGGAGAATAGCACACTTACTGGAAGAACAAGAGGACCAGTCGAAGCTACTTAGGACTAGATATTTGGACGTCAAATTTGAAAGAACACAGGAATACTTGAAACACTTATATGTACAAGAGAGTAGAGCACCTACCCCAGAAAGAGAAGAAGTATTACCCTCAAACCCTATGAGAGACCCTCCATAGTACAAAGTTACTATGCCAAAAGAAGATAAGAACAATAATGGAAAGAGGAAAACAGTGACTCAGATTATAGGAAAGAAAGCCAGAAAGCTCAGCAAGAAGAAATAAAAGTTAGAAAAGTTACAGGAAGTTCTAGGGAGGACTTCACAAAAGAAAGGTTTGCAGAAATGGAACTTCATCGGGATATCAGAACAATGAATATTGGCACTTCGCCACAGTGAAGCAATATGACCGTTGGAGACGTCTCGACCGTTAGCCCGACGCTCCAGAATGGCTCGAACTGCAGTTATAGCCCGAAAGATCGCCATTAGATCATTGGGATCGTGCCATAATGGATGGAATTCCATTTATTAAGGCATTCTTGCCCGTTGGAGGATCCAGTTACGACGTTGTCTATTTATCCTGTCGAACGTTGCACCGAGAACACTTTTTTCCAATTAAGATTATTCGAGCCCATAGAGAACTAGTTTCTTTTGCGCTGTACCTATCTTAGACCTCACCACTCATTCTGTTACATTGAGTATTTGATCATCGACCTGAGATACCTAATTTTGAGCATGCATGTCGGGTGACTTCAGCGAAGTAGAGAAATCCGTCGAAGAGATCCTCATAGACCTCATGACTGGGAAGTTCATGTCTATAGGAGTCCAAGCCTCGTCAACGAGAGGAGTGTAAGAATCCTCATTGACTGCTCATGGATCTGGACCATCCCGAGATGCAACAAAGAAATGAACCAAGCATCGTGATGACTTGGAGAATGCGAATCTCATCCCATCTATCCTGCTCGATTATATCCTACCTTTATCTGGCATGGTGAGTCGTGATAGTGTCCTGAGGGACTTCAACTACACCTTGATCACTGCGTACCTCCCAAAGGGGATATGCGTAGTTGGACTGCAGTTAGGACAAATCATGATGTTGAAGATCAGTGACTTCAACTTGGGAGATCGCAAGAACCATGAATGCTCACCCCACACAAGTATTTAACCAGGACCAAGGGTAAGAAGTCGAAGATCATCCCCCAGTCATGGACTATGGACATCTCGAGGTCCACTATCCTGAACGTGATGAAGATACCACACTTTGGAAGTCATCAGGAGGTTAACGTGTGCGTTAAACTCTTGTTGTCTTGCTTCGATGGTGGTTATCTATGGCTAGACAGACAAATCACCATAGATACAACACTGATCCATCGGATCATCGGACTAAGCATGCAAGGACCAGACCCACAATAATTTTATCCAAGGAAGGTTGCAGACCGCACCCTATCATAGAAAATTAAAGATACCTATGGCGATGTGGAAAAGGGGAAGCGAGGCTACAACGTAGCCTCCATTCAGAATAGCGCAGTGCACCTAGCCTTCCAATTGATCATTGGTAAGCTAGTAAGGAAGAACAGACCCACGTAGGTCACAGGGTTCGTTGTTGACCTCGCGGGAAAATGTGTGGAAGGGATACAAATGAACTGGGTGAGATACCTCATCAACCAGTTAGAGAAAGATTGTCGCGAAGCTCAAGATCAAGGCTACGAGTTCCACTTCAGTTGGTTGTTGATCCTCATCACTTTCATTGCTTGGGGAATGCTGGAAGGTGCAACCTTCCCTGATATTGAGCCATCATAACCCTTAGCTGCGAAGTTCACCACGCTCTGGTATTCAAGCGACATGGAAAAACAATGGCAATCAAATGCGGTGTTCCACACCTACTACCTACAGTTGAATAGGGCTATTGAATATTTCCCTCGGATGACATCGAACACCATGCATAGGTTCATGCCACTTGTGAAGTTCCGTGCAGATAGACAATTTATTTATATCACTATGCGCAGAGACAAACACAAAGAAGAGTTTCATAGTTACTATAAACTCACAGAGGAGGACATGGAAGAAATCACTAAGGAATGCCCTGCAGAGTTCCTTATACCAGTCGACCATGTAGAATTGTCTCACCCTGACCTCATCGGAAGTACAGTGGTTACTCGCGAAGAGTATGATGCACCCAACAGTAGAAAAAGGAAGAAAAAGGAAGAGGTACAGGACCTGAACATCGCATCAAAAGAGATTGATTCAAACTCACCTGGAGGGGGAGGTGATGATGAAGTATAAAAAGAATAGGAAAAAGGAGAAGAAGACAACCAGAAACAAGGCAAAGCAACACCACCTAGGGACCCTATTGATGAAGCTGAGACCTCCAAGAAAATAAAGGTTTCCCCCATGAAACCTACATCATGGAACAAGTCCAAATATACTAAACCACAGATGCAGGCTGTGCTAACGATGCATGACATATATTTCATCATCGTCGTTGTCTCGGATACCTCAGAAGACATCTTACAACGCAATGAAGCCAAACAAGAAACCATGTATGAAAGAATTGAAGTAGATCTAAAAGGGGTACAACAAGCCCTCTACTCTCGTCGCGCAATGTCTACTCTGCCCCTTTCATTAGAAGGAACAAAGTTGGGAGATGAACCTGCCCAGCTACACAGAATAGCAAATGCGATCGAAGCTTTCCTTCGTCGTGTTCAGGAAGAAAAAGAGTAGGCCACAGAGGCCTTAAAGCAAGAAAAAGAGGAAGACATAGAACAACGTTACTTTGCGCAACATGAAAAAGATGACATCCAAGCCAAGTTTACAGAGGATAAAGCGTATATCTAGAAGGAGAAGGAATAGCTACTCGCAGAGCGAACTGGAGTTAAATTAGCAGTCACTAGAGCACTTCACTTTGTGACGGGATTAGAACATATGGAATAAGACCTAGTGGAAAGCCAAGTAGGGAATCTTGTTGAATCCATTCAGTAGCTCCAACAGAGGATAGTAGAACTAGATTTATAAGCAGTGCCAAGCACTCCATAGGAAGTGCGAGACCAGAGAGAAGAAACTGCCTGAAGC
>ML789571.1:469884-509878 GCA_009831015.1 Picea engelmannii
TTCTTGGGAATTATGGTGTTTATCTCTTGTGAAAATGTCTTTTGGTGATATCTCTTGGTTAATGGATGAGGAGGAGTGATGCACACCTCCTGGAAGTTTGTTCTCTTGATGCTTATGGTGAATTTTCTTGGTGAAACTAGGGTTTGATCTCTCTCTCTCTCTCTCTCTCTCTCTCTCTCTCTCTCTCTCTCTCTCTCTCTCTTGGAATTGGTAAGGAAAAATATGCATTGTTAGTTATTTCTTTATGTTTCTTGGTTATGGTTTTTTGAAACCCTAGGAGGAGTTTTTTGGATACACCCTCCATTAATCTTCATCTAATTTTCTAGAGTTTACAAGTTATTTTGCAAGGGTTGCTAGGAGGAATACAAGTGTGTATACCCTCTTAGATTTTCCCTAGGTTTGATTGGCATACCCTAGGAAGTAAAAGTGCTTACACCCCTAGGGCCTTTATTGATATAACTCATTATTCTAAGACTCCATTTACCTAATTTAATTATACTAATCTAAATAATTTTCATTCGCGAAATAAAATAGTGCATTGGGAAACGTGATTTTTGGTCATTTCAACTTTTTGCAATTTGCATTTTGTTCCTTGTGCTTAGAGAACCTGTTAGACACTAGGGATTCCCCTCTAAAGGGTTATTGATTTTTTTTGTTATATACTTTCATATTCATCCATTAGGGATACAGAAACCCTAACACTCTTTCATGTATAACTTGCTTTTCACTTAGAACTAGCAGGTCATTGTAGGGGGTGTGGGTTTCCTTGAATAATAGTGATGAGTCAACCCACATTCACAGATAGTAGCCAATGATGGATATCCTCATTGCCAGTTTGAAAACTAAGTTATGATAGGTTTTTCCACTTTCGAAGAAAAAAATACACACCATATACACACCAGCATAGATTCATCTTAAATATCAATATTTTAAGCAACAAGAAATTCCATCTCAAATTTTTAAATCCTAATTTAATGTAGATCTATGTTGGTAAACATAAGTATTCCAAACGCCCATTGAACATCCAATTAACAAGATAATTTATTATGTTGGAAGTGTTCTTTTAAGGGGGCGATACTACTCAAATTGGTTTTATTATTATTATTATTATTATTATTAATTTTGGAAATCGGTCCCAACTACCCTTAGCCACCTATACTATGGAAATCAGTCCCAAATACCCTCATCCTCCTATACTATGGTCCTCTGTAGATATAAAAGGAAGCATATCCCCCTCCTAGGTTTGATGTTGTCCAGTAGAAGCAATATCTACGTGACACTCAGAGGGCCCTAAAGGAGGTAAGAGTGTGAGAGGAGTTGCAACACATGACACAAAGTTCACTTGAAGAGGCTCAAATCCATGAGAAGGTAAAACGTGTGAAACAACGGTCATTGGAGGAAGCCTAATCCCATGAAGAATTACAACGCACCACATAGAGGTATTTCAAAGAAGCTCGTGTGCACGAGAAAATACAACACATTACACAAAGGTCACTGGAAGAAGCTTGCAGATAAGAAGAATTGGTACGAGACTAACAAAGGGAAATAGAGGAACACACGCATGAAGATATGAAGTGCACTACGTGAGATGAAGAACTACGTGGCATGGATCATGAAGAAGACATCGAAGACCAAGTGAGTAACTCCTTTCACTATTGTTTAAAATTGTTAAGTGACCTTGATTTTGCATGAAAGTTGACATATATATTAGCAACCTGCATGGGGGGAGAATGGACAAATAAATCTATATCATACCCCCCTACTAGAAAGGGGCATGTGTCAGGTCAGTAAACATAAGTGCATGGAAATAGAGTTCAAGATGATGGTTGAACTCAGAAGTTATGAGATGGGTAGTGTCATGTTGGATCCAGGATATGACATGAACATATTGTTGAAGAAGTCATGGGAATTGATGGGTAAACCGAATTTGTTTAGGTCTCCCATTCAACTTTGGTTGGAAAATCAGTATAGAATCTACCTTATATTTCGACTGGAGTAAGTCGAAGTGAAAATAGAAGGGGTGAAGATGAAGGCAAATTTTGAAGTGATAGAAATCATGGATGACTTTGATCCATGGGCATTCGACAACAATGTTTTGTTGAGTATGAAGAAGAAACATATGTCATTTGAGATACAAACCTTGTGTGTGATTGTGGAATTATATACAAATGAATATGATAGATACAACAAGCCAATGAATGAAGATGCACAAATATCCATTATTGAAAATATTTACTAGATCACATGGTGTAGGGAAGATTATATCAATCCAACTGTTGATGGGGAACTGATTTGGAGGAGCATGAATTCATATGAAAATGATTCATAGGATGCCATGGAAAGGTGGCAACATAATTTGCATCAGTTCTTGACATGAAGATGCACACAGATAACAAAACAATTGTGTTGGATTGGCTCTGAGATATGTAATTCCTTGTGGTTTTATGGGACGAGGCTGGTAGTATCATTCTTAGTCCATATGGAGAAGTTTGCTCCAGAATATCGAAGGGTTCAAGCCATGGATGTTGTAGTATGAGGAACACCTACATTATAGTGGGAGAGACATCGCACAAATATACAGTACTAGGCATAGGTGGCTAAGTTTATAAAGGTCAGGTTCCAACGCATTTCTAACTTAGAATTGGCTAATCGGTACAAGGGCACCGAATATCCTTAGGATCACATTTGCTACTACAAATGGCATTGGACTACTAATAATATTCCTCGTATCCAATGAGTTCATCGGTTCATCCATACTATGGATATGGTTCCAAGGAGTTGGTATATTCAGGAAGAACTTAGGACGAAAACAATAGATTAGGTTCATGTTACTACAAACTTTTTCTCAACGTTCATCTTCACAGTCGAAGCTCCTACCCAGAAGGAGGCACTCATCTAGATTAAAAACTTGATATTTCACCAGCAATTGAAGGATTCAACACCAAAGGTGGTATGCATGTATCATCATCATCCAGTGGAGAAACCGAAATAGGTCATCCATTATTGGAAAGTTGAAGTAGACGATGTCAATGACAATGAAACAAGAGGCATACAAATCAAGGAATCTGAGGGTGAGCATGTAGTGGAAGGAAAGGAAGAGGATATGGCTACGCTAGACTATGGCAGTTCAATTAAGACAGGTAAACATAATATAGAAACTGAGGAAGTTCCCAAAATGGATATCATTGGAGATTATTGGGATAAGGATATTGTCACCCAGGTGGTGGATCTGCTCAAAGAATACCATGATTTATTCCTCTGAATCTTCTCGGAGATGAAGGGGATCATAGGGTCCCTAGGGGCTATGAAAATTCATCTCAAGTCATATGCTAAACTGGTTAAGAGGAGGCCCTACCAATTGAACCCCAAATATAAGGAAAATGTGTGTAAGGAGTTGTATCGGATGCTACATGCCAGGATCATTGTTCCCGTGGAGTAGTCTGATTGGATTAGTCCCATGGTGGTACAACCAAATAAAAATTGTGACATTCAAATATGTGTGAACCTGCAAAGCCTTAATGTCATTTGTTTGCACGATCTATTTTCTACTACTTTTACCAACTAGGTTCTGGAGAATCTCGAAGGATGGAAGGCCTACTCTTTTATGGATGGCTTTCCAGAATATCATCAGCTCTGGATCGTGGAGGAAGATCAAGCTAAGACCACCTTTGCAAAAGAATGGGGTTCCTTTACTTATAGAGTGATGCCTTTTGGACTGAAGAATGCACCCACAGTGTTTTACAGGATTGTGGTGGCCACATTTAAAGAATTTATCCACAAGATCCTTGAGGTATACTTAGATTATTGGATGGTATTCATATTGTTAAAAGATCACATGCAATTCCTCTTCTTGATGTTGGATCGATGCCACCAGCTCCATATTTCACTGAATTTGAAAATATGCATCTTATGTATGCCATTTGGAACGCTTTTGGGGCATGTTGTTTGAAAGGATGGATTGTTGGTCGACTAAGCCAAAAAAATTTCCATCCTAGATATGGTGGCCCCCACTTCAGTTCAAGAGTTGTGTGTCACATTGGGTCATACAGGGTATTACTAGTGGTTCATTTAGATCTATGTGAAGATTTTTGCCCCATTAGAGAATTTGTTTTGCAAAGATACAAAGAAGATCTAGGAAGAGGAATGCCATGAAGCCTTGGATACCCTGAAGGAGAAGCTACTCACTGTGTCGATTTTGGTGTTTCCCGACTGGTCTAAGATATTTCATGTTCATGTAGATGCTTCATCAATTGTGTTGGGAGCAGTTCTTTTGCAGCCATGCAAAGGGAATATTGATCATCCAATTTACTTTGATAATCGCAAACTATTAAATTCTAAAAATAATTATAAAACGACTGAGCGCGAGGGCCTCACCATGGTATATGCCTTACAGAAATTTTGACATTATTTGTTGGGAATCCCGTTTAAATTATTTATTGACCATTTAATGCTCAAGTATTTGGTCAACAAACCAGTGTTGGCAAGGAGGATATGATGTTGGTTTCTTCTCTTCCAAGAATTCAAGTTTGAGGTAGTTGTCAAACCAGGAAAATATAATGGAATACCACATCATCTGTCAAGGATTGAATCAGGAGAAGTTGGTCAAAGCCTCGATGATGAACTCCCTGATGCACAAATTTTCCATGTAGAGGTGGTTCCTGATCATTTGGATTAGATCGCTAAATTTTTCACTTCAATACAGGCCCCAATGGGGTATACTCAGGCACAACATCGCCAACTAATGACCCATAGTGTTGACTATCAGTTTATTGTTGGACACTTATACAAGTTTGGGCCTGATGGCATTTTGCACAAATGTTCCTAAGAGCATGAATGACACCCCATTTTGCATGAGGCACATGAGGGGATTACATGGGGTCACAATGTCAGAAAGGCCATGATGTGAAAGGTCCTGCACACAAGGATTTGGAGGTCCTCACTCTTTGCATATGCCAAGGAGTATTGTAAATGATGTGATGTATGTCAGCGCATCAGAAAGCCTCACCAAAGAGATGAGTTACCTATGTTTCTGATTATAGCATTAGATTCATTTGAGAAGTGGGCCATTGATTTTGTGGTTCTTATCAATCCTCCTGCACGTAGGATAGGTGTGGGCTATATCATCACAACCCATTGAGTATTTGA
The DNA here is from genome assembly GCA_009831015.1 of Picea engelmannii. NCBI lineage: Eukaryota > Viridiplantae > Streptophyta > Pinopsida > Pinales > Pinaceae > Picea > Picea engelmannii. The sequence continues at coordinate 475,030 of ML789571.1, forward strand.
CCAAATGGGCCAAAGTAACATCACTTAAGGATTGTACTGCATAAACGATGGCATGATTCATCTTTTAGAATGTGATTACTAGGTTTGAGTGTTCGAATGTGATGATGATCGATCAAGGATCACACTTTCTAAACGAGACCATTCAAGAACTCACTCATGAATTCATGATCTACTACTAGAAGAACACTCCCTATCATCTGCAAGATAATGATATGGATGAAACTTTCAATAAGATTTTTGAGCATGCTTTAACCAAAGTTTGTAATGTATAATGTGACGAATGGGAATAGCGCATTCCCACAGTTTTGTGTTAATATCAAACAACATCCTGCAAATGATTGGTGAAGCGTACCCCTTTTAGAGTGGTCTATGATAAAGAAGTAGTCATGTCGCTCGAGTTTGTTGTTCCCAGGATACACATTGCTATAACTACCAACATGAAAGATGAAAAATCACTTCAACAAATATTAGATCAACTCATGGAGGTGGAAGAGGTTCATCTGGTGGTGTTGGCCCTTGACCAAGTTTTGGAGAACCTTGGTCACGTTTGACCAATTTTGGGACTTCGATGGGTTGTTCGAAGGCGGAGCACAAGGCGAAGTAGAGATCGTTGGATCTCGGCCCCTTCTTATGGAATTTTTGGGTTTAGGGTTTATCTAACAGGTATGGGATGTCGTCCCATGTTTAGTCCCTTTTTCAATGTATAAATAGAAATATAGATGATGTAAGTAAGTGAGACCTAGATGTGTAAAGTGGTCGGTGAGCTAAGTGCGAACAGTTGTGGATGCTTCGTGCATATTGTGTGTTAAGAACTTGCAGAGCTAAGTCCAAGTGATTGTAAGAAGCTTGTGTACAAATTGTAAGAAGGCTTTGTGCTTGAACCTAGCTTGGGGAAGGAGGATCTGGCAAGGTGCGCGCAGATCTCCTATCCTATGCAGAGTGGGTTCTTGTGGCTCTCTGCTTTTAGAAGATTGAAAGAATAAAATAAAGAAGAGAAGAGTTGGTGGACGTAGCCCCACACTGGGGTGAACCATGTATATCCTGTGTTGTGGTTGCTTTGTGCATTATAGTTGTCATGTTATTGATGTGATATATGCTTAGTGTAGTGATATATGCTAGACACATCTGATATAGCATCTTAGTGCTTAGTAATGTGAATGAATGCTAGATCTGATATATTTCTATATGCTAAGTGCTTAGATGTATCAGATCTTGTTGAATACTATGTTTCTCTATAACTAGGGTTTTGACCTGTGATGTGAATAAGGGTTAAATATTGATGAATGTTAACTACTAAGTGTTTTGTTAGTGTTTTAATCACATATCTATGTCCCATCTAGGTTGTAGACACTTGAGTCCTGCAATCGCCCCTGCATCTACCTTGGGTGAGACTTCATCTGCTTCGCAGGTGTTGTCGAAAGGGCGAGTAGTTAGGGTTTTTTTGGTGTGTTGTTGAACCGTTGAAACCTGGGTCTGCCCCTGTGCCAACAAATGGTTACGTTGTCGGAACCTGAAACTGTGATTACTGGGACTTGAAGAAAATAAAGCTCTGTGTGTAGATATGTTGCTTTAGTGTGAAGTATTCTACTTGACTGTGAAGCTCTGTGCGTAGATCTGTTGCTTTAGTGCACAATATTCTACTTTACTACGAAGCTCTGTGCTAAGAAAGGAATCAGATCTGAAGAAAAGAGGTAAGGTCTTAAACCTTTGTTCTCTGAGAAAGGTAATATAAGTGAATTTTTTTTTTTTTTTGAAAGAATGGATCTAGGTATGTCTAATAGATTTTGTCCTAGGGCACAACTAAAAGAAAGAAGATTGGATATGAGTAGATATGATACGAATAGTGAAAGATATGTTATTCCTATGCATAGAAAGAATGTTTGGACTAACAAATGGATGTAGGATCCTAGAAATATTTTTTTGCAGGTTAGTTACTGTTATCCCAATGCGTAGTACAGGAAAGGTTGGGGGTCATTTAAAATAAAGAGAGGATTAACTCTTTGTTATAGTTGCACAAGACCGTGACATATTGCTAAGGAATGCCCTAGTAGAGGTCCTAGTTGTCTTTGTTGTAAAGATATGGACCATAAAGTTTTGGATTGCCCTAGAATGATTGCTAAAGTTGAAAAGATGAATATGAGACAAGAAAACCATGTGACAGGACAAGAATCTAAGGATATGACAAAACCCCGGAAAGAATCAGAGATTGTATTATTATAGATGAAATAAACCCTGAATGATCACAGAGATATCAAATTATCAGAGATCTTGAAAGACAAGGAGTGCATAGAAACAAGAGTAGGATACTTCGACATAGACTGTGTTCTGGATGAGGAAACACAGGTGAATATCATGACAGAAAGAACTTGGGAAATTTTGGAAAAACCCGTTATGTTTCCTTCATTGGGAGGAATAGGATTATTTAGAGGAAAGCTAATAACCCTATGTGGAAGACTTACCCAGACATCTATGAGTGCTCATGGAAATTCGACAGAAGAAGGATTTGAGATCGTTAAGTTTGTTGAGAACAACGCCCCATTTGTTATTTTTCTAGGCAAAACCTGGATTGAGAAAGATCAGATACAAAGAAAACAAGAAGAGGAGGATCTAGAACAGAAAAAGTAAGAACTAAGGGATTTCATGGCTAGGAGAATAGCACACTTACTGGAAGAACAAGAGGACCAGTCGAAGCTACTTAGGACTAGATATTTGGACGTCAAATTTGAAAGAACACAGGAATACTTGAAACACTTATATGTACAAGAGAGTAGAGCACCTACCCCAGAAAGAGAAGAAGTATTACCCTCAAACCCTATGAGAGACCCTCCATAGTACAAAGTTACTATGCCAAAAGAAGATAAGAACAATAATGGAAAGAGGAAAACAGTGACTCAGATTATAGGAAAGAAAGCCAGAAAGCTCAGCAAGAAGAAATAAAAGTTAGAAAAGTTACAGGAAGTTCTAGGGAGGACTTCACAAAAGAAAGGTTTGCAGAAATGGAACTTCATCGGGATATCAGAACAATGAATATTGGCACTTCGCCACAGTGAAGCAATATGACCGTTGGAGACGTCTCGACCGTTAGCCCGACGCTCCAGAATGGCTCGAACTGCAGTTATAGCCCGAAAGATCGCCATTAGATCATTGGGATCGTGCCATAATGGATGGAATTCCATTTATTAAGGCATTCTTGCCCGTTGGAGGATCCAGTTACGACGTTGTCTATTTATCCTGTCGAACGTTGCACCGAGAACACTTTTTTCCAATTAAGATTATTCGAGCCCATAGAGAACTAGTTTCTTTTGCGCTGTACCTATCTTAGACCTCACCACTCATTCTGTTACATTGAGTATTTGATCATCGACCTGAGATACCTAATTTTGAGCATGCATGTCGGGTGACTTCAGCGAAGTAGAGAAATCCGTCGAAGAGATCCTCATAGACCTCATGACTGGGAAGTTCATGTCTATAGGAGTCCAAGCCTCGTCAACGAGAGGAGTGTAAGAATCCTCATTGACTGCTCATGGATCTGGACCATCCCGAGATGCAACAAAGAAATGAACCAAGCATCGTGATGACTTGGAGAATGCGAATCTCATCCCATCTATCCTGCTCGATTATATCCTACCTTTATCTGGCATGGTGAGTCGTGATAGTGTCCTGAGGGACTTCAACTACACCTTGATCACTGCGTACCTCCCAAAGGGGATATGCGTAGTTGGACTGCAGTTAGGACAAATCATGATGTTGAAGATCAGTGACTTCAACTTGGGAGATCGCAAGAACCATGAATGCTCACCCCACACAAGTATTTAACCAGGACCAAGGGTAAGAAGTCGAAGATCATCCCCCAGTCATGGACTATGGACATCTCGAGGTCCACTATCCTGAACGTGATGAAGATACCACACTTTGGAAGTCATCAGGAGGTTAACGTGTGCGTTAAACTCTTGTTGTCTTGCTTCGATGGTGGTTATCTATGGCTAGACAGACAAATCACCATAGATACAACACTGATCCATCGGATCATCGGACTAAGCATGCAAGGACCAGACCCACAATAATTTTATCCAAGGAAGGTTGCAGACCGCACCCTATCATAGAAAATTAAAGATACCTATGGCGATGTGGAAAAGGGGAAGCGAGGCTACAACGTAGCCTCCATTCAGAATAGCGCAGTGCACCTAGCCTTCCAATTGATCATTGGTAAGCTAGTAAGGAAGAACAGACCCACGTAGGTCACAGGGTTCGTTGTTGACCTCGCGGGAAAATGTGTGGAAGGGATACAAATGAACTGGGTGAGATACCTCATCAACCAGTTAGAGAAAGATTGTCGCGAAGCTCAAGATCAAGGCTACGAGTTCCACTTCAGTTGGTTGTTGATCCTCATCACTTTCATTGCTTGGGGAATGCTGGAAGGTGCAACCTTCCCTGATATTGAGCCATCATAACCCTTAGCTGCGAAGTTCACCACGCTCTGGTATTCAAGCGACATGGAAAAACAATGGCAATCAAATGCGGTGTTCCACACCTACTACCTACAGTTGAATAGGGCTATTGAATATTTCCCTCGGATGACATCGAACACCATGCATAGGTTCATGCCACTTGTGAAGTTCCGTGCAGATAGACAATTTATTTATATCACTATGCGCAGAGACAAACACAAAGAAGAGTTTCATAGTTACTATAAACTCACAGAGGAGGACATGGAAGAAATCACTAAGGAATGCCCTGCAGAGTTCCTTATACCAGTCGACCATGTAGAATTGTCTCACCCTGACCTCATCGGAAGTACAGTGGTTACTCGCGAAGAGTATGATGCACCCAACAGTAGAAAAAGGAAGAAAAAGGAAGAGGTACAGGACCTGAACATCGCATCAAAAGAGATTGATTCAAACTCACCTGGAGGGGGAGGTGATGATGAAGTATAAAAAGAATAGGAAAAAGGAGAAGAAGACAACCAGAAACAAGGCAAAGCAACACCACCTAGGGACCCTATTGATGAAGCTGAGACCTCCAAGAAAATAAAGGTTTCCCCCATGAAACCTACATCATGGAACAAGTCCAAATATACTAAACCACAGATGCAGGCTGTGCTAACGATGCATGACATATATTTCATCATCGTCGTTGTCTCGGATACCTCAGAAGACATCTTACAACGCAATGAAGCCAAACAAGAAACCATGTATGAAAGAATTGAAGTAGATCTAAAAGGGGTACAACAAGCCCTCTACTCTCGTCGCGCAATGTCTACTCTGCCCCTTTCATTAGAAGGAACAAAGTTGGGAGATGAACCTGCCCAGCTACACAGAATAGCAAATGCGATCGAAGCTTTCCTTCGTCGTGTTCAGGAAGAAAAAGAGTAGGCCACAGAGGCCTTAAAGCAAGAAAAAGAGGAAGACATAGAACAACGTTACTTTGCGCAACATGAAAAAGATGACATCCAAGCCAAGTTTACAGAGGATAAAGCGTATATCTAGAAGGAGAAGGAATAGCTACTCGCAGAGCGAACTGGAGTTAAATTAGCAGTCACTAGAGCACTTCACTTTGTGACGGGATTAGAACATATGGAATAAGACCTAGTGGAAAGCCAAGTAGGGAATCTTGTTGAATCCATTCAGTAGCTCCAACAGAGGATAGTAGAACTAGATTTATAAGCAGTGCCAAGCACTCCATAGGAAGTGCGAGACCAGAGAGAAGAAACTGCCTGAAGCACAGTCCAGAGAATCAAGGCATTGGCCTTAGAATGTAAACAAATCAGCAGTCGAAGTGCACAGACTTACGAGCACCTGGCAGAGGACCTTGAACTAAGGACACTAGAGTCACAACTTTAGGAGGCCAAGCAGCAAGAAACAATGGTGCAAGCGTAGTTGAAGCCACTACCAGTGGTTGAGAGAATGAAATGATCCCAGAAACAATGCATAGTTCAGAAACAAGTCCATTCCATCCAGAGCAAGGTCATGGAAGTGACCCGGGGACTCCAACCAGTGCAGGATACAACTTGCATACTTTTTTAGGAAATTGAAGGACGAGGTGCATAAGTGGAACAATGCTTGGAAGGACCTGTGATGAAGAAGGCTATTCAAGAGTTCATCGAGAAGGAGGCTCTGGCGAAGCAACAGGTTGAAGCAGCTCAAGCCAAGCTCAAGGCATTTGACGTAGAATTACCCAGATCAGAGTGACTCGGGACGAGTCACATGTGAGTGTTGGGGGCATGTTGTCCCTTGACCAAGTTTTGGAGAACCTTGGTCATGTTTGACCAATTTTGGGACTTCAACAGGCTAGTCGAAGGCGAAGGGCAAGGAAAAGCAGAGATCGCGGGATCTCGGCCCCTTCTTAGGGAATTTTTGGGTTTAGGGTTTATGTAATGGGTATGGGATGTTGGCCCATGGTTTTACACATGTTTAGGCCCTTTTGTAATGTATAAATAGAAATCTAGGGGATGTAAGTAAGTGAGACCTAGATGTGTAATGTGGTCGGTGACCTAAGTGCGAACACTTTTTGATGCTTCGTGCATACTGTTTGTTAAGAACTTGCAGAGATAAGTGCAAGTGATTGTAAGAATCTTGTGTGCATATTGTAAGAAATATTTGTGTTTGAACCTAGCTCAAGGAAAGAGGATCTGGCGAGGTGCACGTAGATCTCTTGTCCTATGCGGACTGGGTTCGTGTGGCTCTGTGATTGTAGAAGATTGAAAGAAGACAATAAACAAGAGAAGAGTTGGTGGACGTATCCCCACACTAGGGTGAACCACGTATATCTTGTGTTGTGGTTACTTTGTGCAGTATAGTTGTTATGTTATTGATGTGATTTATGCTTAGTGCAGTTATATATGCTAGATGTGTCTGATATAGTAGCTTAGTGCTTAATAATGTGAATGAATGCTAAATCTGATCTATTTATATATGCTAAGTGCTTAGATGTATTAGATCTTGTTGAATATTGCGCTGCTCTGTAACTAGGGTTTCGACCTGCGATGTGAATAAGGGTTAAATATTGATGAATGTTAATTGCTAAGTGCTCTGTTAGTTTTTAATCACAGATCTATGTCTCGGCTAGGTTGTAGACACTTGAGTCTTGCAACTGCCCTTACCTCTACCTCGGGTGAGACTTCATTTTCTTTGCAAGTGTTGCCGAAAGGGTCGGTATTTAGGGTTTTGTTGGTGCATTGTTGAAGCGTTGAACCCTGGGTCTGACCCTCTTCCAACAAGTGGTGAGATTCAACCAGGTGGTCGAAATGTAGAGACAAAAGGCATGGCACGATCGCAACATTTTCCATAAAATTATACAACCAAGGTCTCTGGTGTTGTTATATGATAGAAAATATTTACAACACCCCGATAAGCTATGTATGCGTTGGTTTGGCCCTTTCCACCTAGTCTACGTGAGTGAATTCGATGTATCCAATATAGCCACATTGTAGGGATAACCTCTCAAGGGACTTGTTAATGGAAGTAGATTGAAAGTGTACTATGGTCCGCAGGGGTCGCCTCTCATTTAACAAGCCTTTATCCAACTTGGAGTTAGCATAGGGTAGGAGTAGAGTATGACATACAATAGGTATGAAGGTACATAGTCAGGATAATTAACCTTTTTGGCAGCACATGATAAACTCCAGTCACACAGATGGACTAGATAGATGGACAACTTTGTAGACTCCCAAGATTTATAATTATGGGTGAAGTTATGACTCACGTACAAGGTATTGGATCTGAAAATGGAATCACACGGGACTGGGTCGAGCCACCCAATGATACGCCACCTTGAAAGGTCAAGTAATATGGTTCAAACAGATCATACACAACCCAGGTATGCAATCAATTATAATGCCACATTCTAAAAGGCACATCATCAGTAAAATGGATAGAAATTGTTATATACTCGCTTGTGGGAATCAACTATGAGTCCATCAACTATTCTTTGGTCATCCACATCAATCAACCCCTTCTCTTTATCTGGAAGGTAGTTTCGGCCATCACCTACTCTAGATATACACATTCCCACCCTCAGATATGTCATAGAGATACTTCATGACCCATTCTCTCTCGCCCCCTTCCGTTGCCACTTAATTATTCTCCATAGTGTTTTCAACAACATTTCCACTCTCCATATCCATTCTATCCTTCCAACCAAATTTCCTTTCCATGGCCCATTTTCAAAGAACACCAGGGTCGTGCAATTCTCAGTTTGGGAAGGTAGCCAATGATCCAACAATCTAGTTCTCGCGATGGTTGACAGTTTGAACATAGATGTTGGGTAGGGGTCCCAAACTCTTATTCATCGACAAGATACATCCTACTTCCACATTGTTCCCTTAATTGGCCTTTAAAGTTGTGACGGTATGCCAACTCTCTGAGCCAGGAATAGGTGTGCATGTCGCCATGGATAATCACCTTTGTTGAAGTGGGTAGCCCAATGTTGTGGGTTACCATCTCCACTAGTTTTGGTATCTCATGTCTTCCATACTCTATATCTAGCTCAATGAGATAGGAGGATGATGGTGGTCTCCACCGATGGGGCTCTTTCCTCGAGATCTACTTCTCGTAGGTCACCGAGTAACTGGGCCAATTTCTAGTTGTAGAGATTGGTTTAGTTAGGGGGTAATATTCTAGATGGTGTGCTTCAAAAATATCCCTCACTAACAACTCCATAAACCCTCGAAGATAGAGGGTTCGAGTGTCTAAACAACTGAAGTCCAAATCCATCACTTACCTTGAAGAATTCTCGATTCATTCCAAGACCTATGTCTGGCTACAACCACAACTTGGTTTGATGCTTTGGTATTACAATGTTGATGATTTTATCTTACCCAATTCCAACATTAGTCATTCCATGAGGCCATTGGCTCGAGGACAAGCCAAATAATAGTGGTGGGGGCTTGTTGGCACCCAAAGTTTTGGGTAAAGGTTGCGCGCGTGCACTACATTTTTTAGCGCGCTATAGTTCTACATGCACACCAATAACTGTGCAGTGGATGACACAAGGAGTGTTTGCCAGTCCAAGTTTTTCTATGCATTCCATATTTTCTACATTGTGTTCCATAAATCAAGAAGACACTACATGCATGCCAAAATCAAGAAAATCATCTTTGGGAAATATTTTTGAATGATTACTTCATGCAGCACGAGAGATCGTGGAGCAGTTAAGGGTTGAGCTGGAAAGGTAGTCAATACTACCATGACTCCAAAGAGGCTAAATGGATTTCATGTGGGTGGAATTAGCATGTAGGACTAGCAGTCGGTAGAGTGAGTGGAGAAGAACTTAAAGTGACAAAGCGCTAGAGAAGAGAAGGAAACAAAAGGGAGCAACGATGATAGAGAAGGAGTTGGTCAATTAGTCAGTTCGTTAGTTGATCAATTGATCAGTTGTCAATTGCTATTGTGGAGAGTGTTGTTCATGTTCATTTAGCGGGTTCACTCTAAGATCATGTTTTGTAAGGAGTTTGGCTATGTTTTGTAAGGAATTTGGTTGTGAGTCTAGTTTTTTAATGGCACGTATGAGAGCATAGAGTGTTGTTTCTGATACTTGATGAGTCTCAGGATTTATGTATGTGACTAGTTGAATGAATATAATAAAGTTGTAGCAATGCATGTCCTTTGATGTGTTGATTATGTGTCCAATGAATGTACATATTTTTGTTACAAGTTGTTAGTATTTAATCATATTGCAATGGAATGTATGAATGTCAACCTAAATAGATTCCATGTGTAATCAACCCTTCATCACCGACACAAGACTATGTGGTCTCTATGATTCTCATGGCGTCTCGATGAGACCTTCTTCAGTCTTTGGCTAAGGATTAATATGTCGATGCCTTGGGATTGTTTTTGGTCAAATATGGATGAACCATGGGTCATCAACCCCATGACGTTAAAAAGGATGCACGCAAGAGAGCCAACAGTGGTTTGTTATGAAAATATTTGTACTAATGTGTAAGAATGTTCAATTTTGTTGATTTTCTTAATTTTTCGATCACCTCATAAATATGAATTAAATTTCCTACTTTAATGTGTGTTGTGGTTGTATTCAATTTACTAGTGTATTTTTGGATCAATTTGGTATCATAGAAGTTAATTGTAATAGTAATAGTTATTTATATGTTATATGGTACCCATTCTCACAAAAAGGAGATAGAAAATGATTTTCACAATTGAAGATGTCAAGGAAGGTATTCTCAATGTAGTGGAAAAAAGGACAAATAAATAACCCATACCACTCAAATGTCACAAAATATTAACAAATTTTGTTGCAAAATTGTAGATTGGTAATCCTCTTAGAATCATTATGAACCATTCCAATATGAAATCAAGGGGAAGGGGAGACACAATACCATTTTCAAATTGAAATCTTCTCTTAGACTATAGACCAAGGTAGAAATTCCACCATATGACGATCAAATGGCACTGTACAACTTTCCCACTAAATGAAGCATCTTGATTCATATTATGAGATGCAGTAATACATAAATGGAGACAAAGTCACATTCACAATATTGTGCATGTGCTAAGAAGATTTTTTATGGAAAGAGAATTTGCATGAACCCTACTCAATCCATAACATGCAACCAATTCAATGAACCCTACTCAAGGCATAACATGCAACCAATTCAATATTTTTATGAAGGACAAAATCTATCCCATCAACTATTGGAAGGAGCAATTACAACAATGACATTACTTGCAGACTCAAATGTAAATGCTTACATCCAAGAACTCAACCATTATACCATACAGTTCATAGTGATAATGGAAATTTGAAGTTGGCCCCCAAGTTCATTGGCAAATTAATCACCCCAATTCAAAATAGCTTGAGATGTTCAACATTTACAATTTGGAGGAGACTTTATTTGGAGGAGACTTATCACAAATTTAAAGAATTCAAAGTTTAAAGAAAAGATGACTAGTAACTTCGTATGAAACGATTAATGGATAACCAATGAATAAGTGATATGCTATGAAGAACTTGAAATATTACATAAAACCCCATTCCTTAGATCGAAGGAATTTGAAGAATAAATTCCTTAACATAATGAAGTATTTAGAATCTTTTTCTCTAAAAAAATATCTATGAAATTCATTGATGATAAGTGCGTTATTTTGATGGTGAGGTTGTCATGAAGAAAAATGAAAAATGAATTATTTATAATAATTTGAAGACTTTTGGTCATTGTACCTTGTGAAAAAAAATCTTGAGATGGCGAAATCATGTTCTCAAATAAAGCGTTCACAACTAAATCCATAAGTGATAAGAGATAAGAGTGATTCTTTTATTTTCTTGATACAAGCTACTATATTGACTATACGAGTCTTGCAATTCCTCTTCCATTTTTTGCCATACTCCAATGGAATCATCAATATCTATATTGTAAAATTTTAGGTGATGAATATCATAATTCTCTTCTTGAGTTTTCTTAGTATCACAATGGAAGAGATAAGCATATACTATAATAAAGTTGCTCCCCAAAATAATGCTTGTAATTTTATTGTAGGAGATATTATCAATGTCTAGTTATATAAGCACTAATTTGGAAAGAGACAAGGTTGTTTTTATAAATTGCCTATACCTTTCTTCTTATTAAGATGCTTTGTAATAATTTATCTCAAGAAATCGAGTCTTATTTCAAATGACAATTCTTGGCTAGAGACATACAATGTCAAAAGAGAAAAGATTGGTACCGAGAGAAAACTTAGTTTCATAAATTTGCTTGAACATGAAGGAGTCTATAAGATGGTACCATCTTCTACTTCATAAGAATGTGAAAAAAAGTATGGTGAATATATCTAGATATAGGCTCAAGCATATACCCATTGTAACTACATAACGATCTTTCCACAATTATAAGTTTATGAATTTTGGGAAGAAAGTAAAATCCACAAGCATTGATGCCTCTAAAGGAATTGTTAGAAAAAAACCTCCAATATCTTCTAGATAATTAGGATACTTCTTAGTGATCCAAAATAATTTACTCCATATTTGTTGCCCAGGTAGAGGGTAAGATATGTTTTGATTCCTATAACAACATACAAAGATTTTTCGAGGATGCTGAATCCTATATCTTTGTCCACAGGCTTCACAATGGTGTTGTTGTATTTTATAATGCTTATAAGGGATTTAATGAATGTTATAGGCATCATAGGATGAAAACTGAAGTTATTGGAGTATATCCTTTCTTTAAGAATATCGATTATTTTTCTAAGGATGACTTCCAAAGGTGTACAAGCTTAGATAGGGTTCCAAGAGGGATTTTAAATACAAATACTATTGGTGGATATTATTTTCCCCCTTCTTCTCTGTATCCTTCTCCTTCTTCATTTCTTCTACGTAATGAATGAATCTAGGTTAAAACAATATCAAAGACAAATATTTATAGAAAACTCATGATCCTCCATAAATATTCTATGAATAGACATAGAAGAAGGGTATAGCATGAACTTCATGCCAATGCCAAACAATTTGATCTCATCATATGAGATTAACATTATCACATAAGATTCTCTGCTACATTGGCTTAGAATTACTTCTTATTTTCTTAGGGGCTTCTATATAAGGTGCTAACGGATCCTCTCTTAGAATTTTGAATTGGGTATCACGATAACTATATGCATCTGGATAAGGCTTTCCCACCTTGTTGATAGGAATGTAATGGTTGTTGCATGCTTTTTTAGATGATACAAGTTCATTCTTTGAAGAAATAATTTGGGTTTCTCTAAATCCTTTTCCCTGTAATAAAAGGATACTTAAACTCCCACTCAAGTTAGCATACCTTTTTGTATCCTTGTGATTTTTAGAACCCATAAATGTCCCTTTTTCACCATCTCTTTTGCTCATTCAACCTTACCAATTATATGCTAAATGCCTACTAATTGTTGCTAAGACCCTTTTTCCCAAGGTATGCATCATTAATCTTGGTTTTATATTTTATTCACTTTAACATGTTGGATTGGTAGTGCTTCTCATATTTTATCCATGAATATTCAAAATAATGATTAAATTGTGTAGAACAACCAAGTCTTAAAGGAATATCGATGTTGTTACACAGGGATGTTACAGTTGTGTGCCAACTCTACATGATGTTACATGACTACAACAATTGTGCACCCTTTTTGGAAGATGCTACACCTGGTGCAACAGATATCCACCGATCCTGGAAGCTGGTCTCTCATGCAAATTCGAATCATGAAGACTGATCCTCAAGGTTGTTACATGTTTTGGTTCACATTGATGATGAAGATCATTTAACATATTTTGTAACAGACTTTGTATATCATACGAATAGCTTGAGAATATTCGATTCTCAAAGCTGTTCTGAGTCCGTTTTCAACTGAATAACTCTGTCTTTAAATAGCAGAGCCTTTGTAATCATTATCAGTGAATTTTAGCTATGAACAGAGAGTGAAGAAGATCACATTGTATCTGAACCTTTTTTTTGCGAATTAATAAAGAAGTGGATTGAGTTTCGTTAACCTACCATAGTCTATTTTCGATTGGATTCAGTGAAAGGGAAAGGGCCCACCTTCCTCACAGAATCCTCTCTATTTTGTTGTTTAGATTAATTTCTTTGATTTGGATAATTGATCTGTTTATCATTTTTAGCATATATGTGTTGTTACAGTCAGTTATGTCTTGTTTAATGCACATATGTGTGTCTCATGAGAATTAGAGTAAAATTGTTTGATACCGCAGGAGAATTGATTTCTTTTCCTACCTTAGATTTAATCTCTAAAAACAAAAGTGTGAATTCCTTTTTCTGCAGTTAAGTAGGTCTCCTTTCAACAAGTAGCACAGGGTTTCTTTCTACAAGAGTAAAATAGAAAGTTAGAATAAATAATCCAGGATTCTTATGCACCCATCAGTTCAGGATTTCATTTATGAAAGTGTTATTTCGATTATGTAGAAGCTCCAGCTGTGTCAACAACTTGTGTTAAAGTTCAACCTTTCAATTAGGATTCTTACTGCAATTTGAATAAATGTTGCTTCCATAATCTAGCATAGACTGTGCACAATTATCTTGCAATAATAAAACTTCCTTGGGTTTGACAATTTGTATTGAACACCTTAATTATCTATTTAATTAGACAATTAAAGTGCCCAACATTTTGGCGTTGTTGCCAAGGAAGATAATTATAGATTTTTGTAAGTAAAATAGTTTTGTTTTATTAGGAATTAATAAGTCTACATGAATTGAGAAACAAGAGGACGTATTCCCAAAAATACTAACCTTGCAGGTACCAGAGGACGTGGAGGAAGGAACCCTGCAGTGGGAAGACCAAACTTTGTTGATGAGATTATAGCCAGAGCAGATTCTTCTTTAGAATCTATCTTCTGCCCTTCAAATCCTCCAAGGAAACAAATTCCTCAGTCATCAGAATTGCCCCAGTTCGAAGCATCGCTTTCATCAAGGGCTGAAGCTGAAAGTTTTTCACCAACAAATCAGCAAGAAACGCTGGAGAATATTGAAGATCGAGGAAGTATAGCTCGGCCAAGAGAAAGACCAGAATAAGTTGTTTATCATATTAACAGACATATAGTCACTAAGGAGGAGTGGGATGCTTACCGTATTGAGTGGAATGAGAGAGAAACCATCGAAAATCAAGGAGATAATGAAGAGGAGTTCAACCAAGAGGAGCCACGGAACAATGAAGATTAGGTAAATGATGAAAATACTATCTCTACCCTAGTTTTTCCTATTACTAATATTCCTACAAGGGGGATAGATACTATGAAGAACATATCTCTTTCAACCCTACCAAATTTCCATGGATTGTCTATTGAGGATCCAGATGAGTTTCTGTTTGAATTTGATATTCTATGTAGAAGCTATGACTACACTACTACTACATAGAAACTTAAACTATTTCCAACCACATTGAAGGGAAATGTGTTAAGATGGTTCATGAGCCTTGGAGGAGAGAATATCTCAACATGGGTATAGATGACGCAGATTTTCCTGAACAAGTACCAAGACTACTATCGAACAAGAGAACGAAGGGAGGAACTGTTCAAGATGTCTCAGAAAGAGGATGAGACCTTGAAGATTTTGTAGAGTGACTCCAGTACAATCTACAAAGGTCTGGACATCCAGATGTGAGTAAGGACATTCTGAAAACTATTTTGCTAAAAGGGGTTAGAGATGATTGTTTAGACATGATGAATATGCTTGGCAAGGGAGATATATCTAAGGAATCCTATGAAGACATTGTAAATATTTGCAAGAGATTTTCTTGAGGAACTACAAGGAATAAGTCAGTTACCAAGGATACCACTTTTTCAAGGGTACAGAAATCAGCCAATGGAGGGGCAACAAGAGCAGAAATAGGTAATTTATTAGAAGATTTCAAAACAGAAATGATTAACTCTTTTGCTTCACAAATTGATACTTTGCAGATTAAACAAAAACAAGCAGAAGCAGAAAAGGCATTGTCCATTTCCTGTCCAAAGTGTAGAGACAAACATCCGAAAAGGGAATGCCCACTGAACAGTGTTCAGATATGTCTTATTTGTGAATTGGATCATCCTACTGACAAATTTCCCTCTTTACCAGGTGTAAAATCATCAATGAAGGTGACTAATGAAGAAGCGGAGGTTGCCTATCTAATTACACAAAGAATACAATGGCAGCCAAGAGGCCAAGGTATGAACTCTCAATTCTCTCCTACATCACTTAATTATTGGAACAATCAACTACCTTATAGCCAGATGAATGCTCTCCCTCCAAATTGAATTCTCCCTCCTTATCAGGATTCCAATGCATGGTTACCTATGCCCCAACAACAGAGTCACCATGGGAATTGGAACCCATATTGGAGAGGCCCTCAACAACAGCTTAGCTATCAAAACCATCGACCGAACCTCTATCAACAACAGTTACAACCCTAGTATCAGCAGCAACAGCTACAGTTACCTCCCAATGCCCCACAGAACAATCCTCCCTTACGACCTCAGATGCCTATGCAACCTAACCCAAACCCAAATAATAAGGCCGTTCAGAATATTGATATATATAATGTGCCATCTCTGTCTATCACTCCTATGCCTTGTGATGAGATAAAATTAAGATCAGGGAGAATAGTCGAGCCCATAATTGAAGATGCTCTATCTTCAGAATTAGACAAGGAATCGGGGGAAAAACCATATGTCAATACAGAAGAAATTGACCAACCTATTAAAGAATCAGCAAACCCCCATTCCCTGAAAGACTAGAAATTACCAAAAGTGTGGAATTGCCATCCTTCAATCTCTTAGAAGAATTGCAAAACCTGCATGTTAACATTCCACTATTGCAAGTGATTAGAGATGTCCCTATTTATGCCAAGACTGTGAGAGATCTATGTATCAGAAGACCTAGAAGGAAACCTAGGGACCCCCTCACATTGCAAGTAGTGGGGGACTTGTCTGAACTGATGCTACGCAAAACACCACCCATTAAATATGGTGAACCAAGAAACCCTACAGTCACTGTCGAAATTGGACAAACACCTATTCCCCATGTGTTAGTTGACTTAGGGGCGGAAATTAATATTATTCCAATAGAAACTACACAATTGATGCAACTTAGAACACAAGTCCGACCTACTCCTATTGTTTTAGAATTAGCTAATCGTTCCACCCTCAGACCAGAAGGAGTAATCGATGATTTAGTCATTTCAGTTGATTCATGGGAGTATCCTACTGATTTTGTCATTTTGCAACCCAAAACCCATCTGGGGGGCCACCCTCTAGTCCTAGGAAGACCATGGTTAGCTACAGTTGATGCCTTCACTAGTTGTAGATATGCTTCCATGACCATCTCTGATGGTTATGACACAAAAAAACTTACCCTGTATCCTCATGCTACACCCAGTATGGAACCCAAAAATTCTTTATGGATAGACACTGAGGATGAAAGTGCTCTGCCTGTGTTAACCATAGGAAAATCCGTAAGTTTCAAATATGAGACAGAGGATGAGTTAATCAACTGTTTTATCTGTGACCCCTCTATTTTTACACAGAACACACACCATCGATTGACTGTAATCTTCGACTCTATTGCCCAGGAAGAGATGAGCCCATAAATGTTCTCTGAAACTGTTGTAAATCAATTCGATTAAGTTGTAACAACAAACATCGTAACAGCAAATGTTGAAACAACAACAGCTGAATTATTTCCCAAAGTCAGTTCTAAGAGCATCACTCTAGAAATCTAACCTGGAAAAACCCTAAACATCAATCCCGATTTATCTATTGCTAAAACTCGCCAATTGGTGAAGTTACTAATTGAATATAAGGAGGCATTTTCCTGGGATTACATGGATATGAAAGGAATTTCTTCTTAACTATGCACCCACCATATATACATCAAGGAAGAATGTTGACCCATTTTCCAACCCCAAAGAAGGATGAACCCTAATCTTAAAGAAATGGTTAAAGAGGAACTCCAAAAACTTCTCAATGCTGGATTCATCTATCCTATATCAGACAGCGAGTGGGTTTCACCGTTGCTTATTGTACCTAAAAATAATGGTAAGTGGAGAGTGTGTGTGGACTATAGAGCCCTGAATAAGGCCATGCAGAAGGATCATTTCCCTCTTCCATTTATCGATCAGGTTCTAGACAACCTAGCTGGGAATTTTTTTTTCTCTTTCCTAGATGGATTTAGTGGCTATAACCAGATAAAAATTGCTCCACGGGACCAAGATAAGACCACCTTTACCAGCCCTTGGGGTACATTTTCCTACAAGGTTCTCCAATTTGGCTTGTGTAATGCACCAGCCACTTTCCAGAGAGCTGTAATTCGTATTGTTTCTGATATGGTGAATGACTGTATGGAGATATTCATGGATGATTTTACACCTTATGGTATTGATTTTGATGAAGCTTTGACTAATTTGGAAAAAGTGCTCAAAATATGTATACAGTCTCATATTTCTTTAGGCATAAAAAAATGCCATATGATGATGAGCGAAGGTGTGGTGCTGGGACACTTCATTTCTTATGCAGGAATTCAGGTAGACCCAGCCAAAATCCAGGTAATTTTGGACATTCCAACTCCAACAACTCAGAAAGAGGTAACAATTTTTTTAGGGCATGTTGGATATTACACGAGATTCATTAAAAAAAATTCCAAAGTTGCCTCTCCCTTGTTTTTCCTATTAACAAAAGATGTTGACTTTCATTAGACTGACAATTGTGAATTGTCTTTTACAAATCTGAAACAAAAATTATCTACAGCTCCCATTTTGAGAGGGCCCAATTGGGCTTTTCCTTTTAACATTTCTTCAGATTCCTCGGACACTGCAATTGGTGCAGTACTAGGGAAACATGAGGATAAATAACCCTATGCTATCTACTATATCAGCAAGAACATGGCTCCTACTGAGTTAAATTATACAGTTACTGAAAGAGAATTATTGGCAGTAGTTTATGCAATCAATAAATTCAGGCATTATGTCATTGGTTATCCTACCTTTATTCATACTGAGCATACAACAATTCAATATATGATGAATAAACCTATTAATAATTCCATATTGACAATATGGTTGTTATTACTTCAAGAATTTGACATCACTATAGTAGATAGACCAAGGAAAGAAAATGTGGTTGTTGATTTTCTCTCAATACTGCATATAAATGATGATAATTCACCATTAGATGAATCCTTTCCAGATGAACATTTGTTTGCAGTATATTCTCACTCACCTTGGTATGCCGACATTGCTAATTACTTGGTTGCAGGGAAGGTACCTCCACATCTATCCCCAAGAGAAAGAAGGAAAATCATTCAAAAGAGTGCTCGGTATAGTTGGATAGAGGGATACCTTTTCTACATAGGCCTGGATCAAGAAATTAGGCGATGTGTGAGGGATGATGAAGTTTATGAGCTGCTCAAATATTGCTATGATGTCCCTTGTGGGGGTCATTTTGCTGATAAAAGGACTGGACATAAAATTTTAAGGATGGGCTATTTTTGGCCCACCATATTTCAAGATGCCAAGAAGTATGTCTAGGCCTGTGACAGTTGCCAATGAATGGGTCATCCAAATCATAGGGATGAGATGCCTCTCCAGCCTCAAGTAGTGTTAGAGACTTTTAAGAGATGGGCCATGGACTTTGTAGGGCCCATTAACCCACCTTCTAATCAGAAATTTTATATATTGGTCTGTACAGATTACATGACCAAGTGGGTGGAGGCAAAAGCACTCATCAGGGCCTCAGAAGAAGATGTCTTAGCATTATTGTTTGAAGATATCTTTGTTAGGTTTGGAATTCCCAGAGAATTACTAACTGATGGAGGACCCCCTTTCACATCACATAAGTTTGAATCCCTGCTCAGTCAATATCATGTTTTACATAGAACAACTTCTCCATACCATCCATGAGGTAATGGCCAAGTAGAAAGTACCAACAAAGTCATATAATATATTCTTACTAAGACAGTGAAAGAACATCGTATGGATTGGTCTGACATATTGCATGAATCTCTATGGGCTTATCGAACTACTTGGAGGAACACAACTGGTTTTTTTCCTTATGAGCTTGTATATGGAAAAAGCCTTGTTTTCCCCATTGAATTAAAAATCAAAACTTTAAGAATTGCATCAATAGTCAACCTCGACTTGACTATGGCACAGAAGGATAGACTGCAGCAACTCAATGATCTTGATGAAAAGTGTTTGGACGCTATTCATCAAACCACGGTGATTCAACAATAGAGAACAAAATGGCATGACTGAGTCATCAAGAAGAAATTATTCCAAAAAGGGGATTGGGCTCTATTGTATGATTCATGCTTTAAAGAATTTCAGGGTAAGATGCGTACACTATGGCTTGGACCTTACAAGGTAGACATTGTTTTTCCCAATGGGACAGTCAAGTTAATTACTGTTGACGGATCCAATACATAGTTATATGCAAATGGTCATCGCTTGCGCCTGTATCAGTGTCCACTTTCCAAGGAAGAATTTAAATCCAGATGTATCGTTGATACAGATTACCAATTTTTAAAGGGAACGTAGCCTGCTCCTTCCCCTTCTGAACTTTAGGACATTTTGCTTTCAAATAAAATTTTGTATATAAATAAGTTGTGCAAATTTGAAATTTTCTGATTTTGTTTCACACATTTCATTTCTCTATTTTTCTTCTTTTCTAATAAATTCAACCTAGAAAGGTATCAGACAGTTGTTTGTGTGCAGATAAACTGAAGAACAACAAGGTATATTACAGTGGAAGAAGCCAAAGGATTATTTTTTGTAAGTTGAAAAACTTCCTAAAAACTAAGTACTTCTGTGTTCGGGCCGATTTACATGTTGTTACACACTTTGGTTGATTTACATGTTGTTACACCCTTTGGTCGATTTCCATGTTGTTACACCCTTTGGTCGATTTCCATGTTGTTACACCTTTTTGGCCGATTTGCATGCTTTACACCTGTTCCCGACTCTTTTGCCTTGCATACAGTTACACCTAATGCCATAGTTTCGGCCAAACTATCTGTTGATACACCTATTGCTATCATTCCTTTTGTCTATTTTCTTAGCATTTCTGCCATTTCTACATATGACAACATTGTTGTTTTGTCAATATTTCTGCCATTTTTCAAAAAATATTTTATGCTCTCTTTGTCCCAAAAGGGTCGCTTCATCATTTCTTAACTCCACATCCGCAGCTTTCTAAACTGTTCAACCACAAAAAGGACTCCACTTATGCTCCACTTGTCATATCGTCATTTCTCACGTTCGAGAGACATCTCTCATTATTACATCCATTCCACTCGGATCAAATGGTGGTTGGATAGTGTAGTTACTTAGACAGATCAGTTCGTGCGGTAAGTTATGAGGTATGATTACTAAACCAACGTGTCCAAGTGATGTAAGATATTGAAGCAAGTTTCAATGCCTATTTGTCGGTTGTCCTAAATTCGTTGCACCCTGAACCAATCAAATTAGTTGGGGGGGGGGGGAAGACATCCATGCTGACATACTCTCAAAATATCATTTTATAAACACCTCCACCACCTTTTCGACCACGCTTATTTTCAATGAGACACTCTTTTCTTTATGAAATCCTCGTTCGAACTTGTTGTGACTCTAGTGAGGTTTTGGTTTCTTCTTCTTTGTGTCTGTTAAGACTCCAAACGACATCATGGGAGGATCCGCTGTGAGATATGAGCCAGAAAATATGGATGTGTTGTTGCTACACCTAGATGTTTACCAAATTTTTCTACAGGCCGGATGGATTCCTTATTTCAAGAAGTTGCAGAGGTTCAATGAAGCAGAGGTATTGGAGTTCAACCAGAACCTTACAGAAGGGTATTCAATAGTGAACGGGGTGAGAATTTCAGTGACAGAGGAATCTGTGGCTGTTGTTACAGGATTTCCCATAACAGGCAATAGGTGGTTTAGCAGAAAAGAACATCTTCCCAAAGCAGAGCAAGATTTTCTCGTGAACGATGAGCATGTGCAGACCAAGGGCCACGGTGTCGATGTCAATTCCTTACCAGCACCCTGGGGGAAAGTCGTTGAATTTATCAAAAGGTACATTACCTGTGAAGGACGATACCAAGTTGTTTATTTTTCTAACTTTATCATTCTATCCCATTTGAGACATCATAAATTAATCAACATGCCTTATTATATTCTTTAGTCTTTTCATGATATGGCTCAGTTCGTCAAACGATCCAAGTACCCCATGAATTGTCTTTCCAATCATAGACTCATAGCCTTGTTGATTCAAAGAGGAATGGGACTCCCTCACGACCTATTACCTGAAGTGCTTGTGCCATATACTGTTCCTTTTTCCATAGCCAACCTTGAACAACCCATTTATGTGTCTGTTGTTACAACCAACCCTGAACAACCCATTTTTGCGCCTGTTGTTACAGCCAACCCTGAACAACCCAATTTTGCGCCTGTTGTTACAGCCAACCCAGACCAGTCAACCGCTACGCCTGTTGTTACAACCAACACAGAACAGTCAACTCCTGTACCCTCAACTACACCAGTAGTTAAAACCTCGGTTGTAATTTCCCGTAAGCCCACTGTGAACACCAAACGCAAAATCAGAAGCACCTCCCACACAGTTCAAAAATGACTCGACAGTGTTCATCCAGAACAACGGCCCAACCTTACTGATACAACGGTAATTGAGCCTCAAGAGCCTTATTCCCTGTCCGCAATGGAGGTTGTTAACAAACTCGCTTCTACTCCTAAAGCTAAGAAACGAGCAACTCTTGCTCATGTTTCTACTTTACCGAGGAAGCGAACTAGGCCAGAAAAGTTAATTGCAACAGAAGTTCAGGCCCCCATTATAACTGAAAGCATGACAAATACTTATTTTGTTGAGACAACAATAACTCAGAATCCTTCTATTGCAACAACAGTTGTTCAAACCCCTACTGTCAATGCCACTGAATTGCCTCAGAAAATAAAACGTTGATCTCGAAGGAAATCTCAGAAAGATATCGAAAAAATTGTTGGGACGGAGTGTCTTGCTGATACTCAAACACTTCCAGATTTTGATATCAATGATACCAATCTAAGTGAAAGTCTCACTGATTTTATGGAGGTACGAATTCCTGGTTTTACCTTATGTAAGGAATTCCAAGACACTATTTCATCCTTGCAGGAAGAATGTCAACGAGTTGCACCAGAATCATCGTCTCTACTTGATGATTCTGTACATCCTTCGTCAGGTGACGAGGTACAGATATTACCAGACCCCAGCATCCCATAATTTCCTCCTTGTATGGTTGTTGAAGAACTCCTTGCTTCTTCTAGCTTGTTTATTGAAGAACACCCTCCTTCTCCTGAACCTAATAAGAGATCTTCTATTTTTATATCTACCTTACCAAAAAGGAGAACTAGGTCGGAAAGACTTGTTGAAGCTGCAGTTGGATGGAAAAATATAGAGAAAGCAGTGCCCATTATTCGCCCATTATCCTCGGTTGTTCAAAACAAAGTTGTTACACAAGAACCAACCTCTTCCCCGAAATTAGTTGTCACACAAGAACCAGCTGACCAAGAAGAGGCTGTCACACAAGAACCAGTCATCCTGGATGTCACTATTACACAAGAACCAATTACAGAAACTAGAGAGGATAATGATGATGTTCCACTTCCTCAGCTATTTTCTTAGATTGAAAAGAAGATACAACGTATTGAGAATGCCAAAATTGTTGAACTAAGAAAATAAAATGGCCACCTCAAACCACAGTTAAATTCCCTAACCAAGGACTTGTAAGATGCTCAACAAAGGAACTCAGGGAATTCAACTTTGGGAATATTAGCTCAGGTAGCAACTGTTATGAAGGAAAATGAAGAGCACATGTGCTACCAATGTGGTAATATCTATTTTCAGGTAGGATATAAAATTGTCCAAGTACCAATGAATGGACAGGCTGACAAACCAGCCAATTTCTCAGTAAAAGAAGAATGTGACCTTACTATTCCACAAGAACCAGTAAGCCAGAGGAGATATCGACGTCATAAAGTTGTTGTTGGTTTACCAACATCTTTAAAACAAACAACTTTGTTACACTTACCAGCGGTAAATCCAGCAACTCAGCCTGCTTCTGTTCTTAAAGACAAAGCAACACAGATAGATTTTTGAAAATAGCAGATGTTGGGGGTACACACAGGTTTTTCCAATACTGGTACTTAGCCCTTGTCTTAGCAATTTTTGCACTGGAGGAGTCACCTCCTTAACTCAGACTCAGTGTCAAGCTTGAATGAGGTTTTCATGAGGACATGTAATGTTTTCAATTGGGGGGCATGTTAGGACCCAAAAATGTCCCTTTTTCACCATCTCTTTTGCTCATTCAACCTTACCAATTCTATGTTAAATGCCTACTAATTGTTTCTAAGACCCTTTTTCCCAAGGTATGCATCATTAATCTTGATTTTATATTTTATTCACTTTAATAGGTTGGATTGGTAGCGTTTCTCATTTCTCATATTTTATCCATGAATATTCAAAATAATGATTAAACTATGTAGAACAGCCAAGTCTTAAAGGAAGATCGTTGTTGTTACACAAGGTTGTTACAGCTGTGCGCCAACTCTACATGTTGTTACATGACTACATCAATTGCGCACCATTTTTGGAAGCTGCTGCAATAGATATCCACCGATCCTGGAAGTTGGTCCCTCATGCAAATTCAAATCATGAAGACTGATCCTCAAGGTTGTTACACGTTTTGGTTCACATTGATGATGAATATTGTTTAACAAACTTTGTATATCATACGAACAACTTGAGACTCTTTGATTCTCAAAGTTGTTCTAAGTCTGTTTTTAACTGAATAACTATGTCTTTAAATAGCAGAGCCTTTGTAATCATTATCAGCGAATTTTAGCTGTGAACAGAGAGTGAAGAAGAGCACATTGTATCTGAACCTTTTTTTTGCGAATTAATAAAGAAGTGGATTGAGTTTCGTTAACCTACCGTAGTCTATTTTCGAGTGGATTCATTGAGAGGGAAAGGGCCCACCTTCCTCACAGACTCCCCTCTGTTTTGTTGTTTAGATTAATTTCTTTGATTTGGATAATTGATCTGTTTAACATTTTTAGCATATATCTGTTGTTACCGTCAGTTATGTCCTTTTTAATGTGCATCTATCTGTCTCATGAGAAATAGAGTAAAATTGTTTGATACCGCTGGAGAATTGTTTTCCTTTCCTACCTTAGATTTAATCTCTGAAAACAAAAGTGTGAATTCCTTTTTCTACAGTTAAGTAGGTCTCCTTTCAGCAAGTAGCATAGGGTTTCTTTCTACAAGAGTAAAATAGAAAGTTAGAATAAATAATCCAGGATTCTTATGCACCCATCAGTTCAGGATTTCATTTATGCAAGTGTTATTTTGATTATGTAGAAGCTCCAACTGTGTCAGAAACTTGTGTTAAAGTTCAACCTTTCAATTAGGATTCTTATTGGAATTTGAATAAATATTTCTTCCATAATCTAGCATAGATTGTGCACAGTTATCTTGCAATAACAAAACTTCCCTGGGTTTGACAATTTATATTGAACACCTTAATTATCTATTTAATTAGACAATTAAAGTCCCCAAATAGTGATCACAATCCAATCACACATGTTTCATAACCACACACCCATCAAGACATGTCACCCCCTAAAAATATTTGTTCCACTCCATCTAGCATTAAATCATCCCCTTCCAATCATTAGCCTCGTGCATCCTCTCCCCATCCTTCCATGGATGCACATAGTACATCACTTGGTCAACTAAGGCAAGGGATAATAAATTCTAATTCATTTTAGGTTGTGTTCATTGAATGTAGACGAGTGGCATGCTAACATGACCGGAAATACATTGAAATGTACATAATTTCAATCTTTCTACCTTCCATAGTATTGTGTATAGTCTAAGATCCTCATCTTCTTCTGATTCCATCATAGTGCAATGAAAAATATTTTGAGGAGACTAAATGCAACTTGTTCTCCCAACCCCTCTAACCTCTCCCTGGCTACATTTTGAGATGGATCTATATTATTGTTCATTGATAATTCTGCTAGAAGATATTCGACATAATATGGTAATTGGATGCCACAATGTGAATTTCTCATAACAAAATACAACTCACACAAACTAAGTTAATATAAAGAGTGGTTTGATGTTTATCTTTGTTTCTCTACATATATTAATGTTATGCATGTGTATTTCAAATTTTCATGTCAAATTATATGTACATATTTTCTTCTATGTATTTCATGTACATAACTTAATAATGTATGTTAACGATATGATTTTAACTTTTTATCTCTCAGATGTAATATTTTGGTACCATTGACCTACGCTCATGGTCATTTAATGTTGGACATTGATAAACTCAACTAAAATTATCTTATCTTATGTATAAGCATGATTAGGTGCAAATAAATTAAAAGTTACACATTTTTTTTGTTAAGTCGGGAGGTCCTCGGTTAGAGGATGCTTTGCAAGTTTATCAATATAATCTAATTTATTATGCTAATAGACTAGCTTAATATATACCATTATTAAATATGGTTTTCTCTTATTGCATTTAACGACTATAGTTGTGATCCAACTAATGAACAATTAAAGTATTGCATGAAGAATTATTATGAAAGATTGGTGCAAATTTGCAGCCCATGCCCCAAGTAATTAATTGTTAATTATGTGTTTATTTTTAACCTACAGTTGGAGTTATTCATTCATTGATTGAAATACATTATATTCTTCTAGGCTGATGATGATGAGGGTGACTAGAAATGATCAGAGGGCATTGCCAATTGTTTAAGTTATATGTTTTTATTACATCTTTAAATGTTATCAAATTTGTAGTTTATTGAACTCATGTTCGTATACTACATTTCTATATAGTGAAGAAGAGGATGTTTCAGAAGATGAAGAGGGAACTATCAACAATTCAATCAACTTCTAATGTCAAATTCATTTGATTTACTTACATGTGCACATGCTTTTTCATGCAAACGTTGTATAGAAAGATGACATTTAATCCTTATAAGGAGGGTAGTGTACCACTTGTTGACAAGTAGAAAAAATAACATTGTTGTTTTACAATTTAATTTAAAATTTCAACATTAATGCATTTATATATACATGGTTTTTTGCTTCCATGGTGTGAAATTGATTGAAAGTAAAATTTCAAAATTACATTTATGGATAAACGATTTTTTTGCTCTCATGGTGTGAAATTGACTAGATGCTAGTGGGGTATTGAGTTTATATGTACACATTTTTTGTTCTAATGATGAATACATTGTAAAATAGACTTACACTAATCATCAATCTCATCAATATTTAAATATTATAAAAATAATAATTCATAATTAAAGTAATCTAAATAAGTAAACAATTAATAATAATAACAATAATATAATTAAATAATAATAATAATAAATTAAATGAAAATAATTAAATAAGCAATAATATTCAAATTAATAAAAATAATTAAATCAAATCATTGTTAATAATAGCATTGCAACTTTGATGCTACAATTATGCAACTTTGATGCATAAACGTCTCTAAATATACATCGATGCGACCCAAAGTAAATAATATCGATGCAAAATTGACTCTAACATGACTCGAGAATGATGCATTATGATGCTAACACAACGGAAAATAAATATTAATGACACATTGGGGACTTTAATATGATGGTAATATGACTCAAATAACTAAATAGTTTTGAATATCAATGCTATAGTAACTCCATTAAGATGCACATATGATGGTGTAATGATGACTAATAAGTAATAACGATGTTCATGTCGATGCACCTAGATGCTTCTATGACACAAATAACACTCCTAAGACACAAACTCAATGTAATGATGAGTCCATGGGTGTTTTTTTAACAAAAAAACCTACACTAGAAGATGTTAGTATGATACTAAATAAAATTTTGTGTTGTTATACTCATCTCTAAAATAGCACTTTGTACTTTGTAGAGTGTGTGTTGAATTAGATAATGCATAAACGACATAAATTTGATGCAAATATTAACGTCATCAATTACATCATATTTTACATCACACATACTTCATAAATACATTGGGAGAAAATGCTAATGATAATATTACAACCTTATTTATACTAAGTAGCAATGTTTGTTAAACCTTCAACACCTCTGAAAAACCCAAATGGCCAAACCCCAATTTATGTCAAAGATTAGAGGATTTTGTTTAGGAAAGGGATGTTGAAAAATACCATAGAGAATAAGATTGTCAAGATTTTGGAAAAGGTCTATGTCCGTGACTAAAATAATCATAAGCATTTATAAGTAAAAAGTTGCAAATATAAATAATCATAAGTAAGAAGTTGCAAACAAAGCTTTGATTTTTTTATAACAAGCATATTATTTTTTGCAAAACCAAAACAATCAATTTACTAAAAACATAATTTTACATTACAAAAATTTTGATCATTAACTAATTCAATTATAAAATTTGTTTATAAAATAATCAATACTTAATATGATTTGTTGAATACATGAAATGTTAACCCGATATGTTTTGACTTTTTATAATATCAATCATAAAATTTTGAAATTAAACCTAATAACATAAAAACACTTAACGATATCCAAATATAATATACAATGTCATAACATAATTTATAATAAAAGATTAATTAGAAAAAACATAATATATTATGTAAATTAATGATAGTTGATATTAATAGATAATTTATAATGAAAAATTAATTAGAAAAAACATAATATATTATTAAATTAATATGATAGTTGTAGTTGATATTAATACATAATTTATAATAAAAAATTAATTAAAAAAACATAATATATTATGTAAATTAATATGATAGTTGATATTAATAGATGTTTGTAGTGTTATTTACCATCCAAACTTTATATTTAAATTTACAAAAATATACATTCAAACGCTTATAATAAAATTTATAAAACTATAAATTTAAATTGAGCAAATTAAACACTATCTAAAACAATTTAAGCTATGCCTCTTTGCACCATATAAAACAATTGCAAATATAACTTACTCTAAATATTCTATTTTTTTTTACCATTTTCAACACATAAAAAAACTTAAAACTTTTTAGAATATATATATATATTCTTTGAAAATTGGGATAGACAGGATTTCAGAATAGTCACAAAAATCTTTTTTTCTATCAAAGAACTCAATCGGACATGCGAAGTTGATAAAATTGATTACCTTTTTAATCTAGTTTTTTTTTATGATAATCCAATAGGATTCTTTGATGGTGCAACTGTTGATGATCTTTGTGGCATAGATATCTTTCTTAAAATTAATTCACATCATTTATTCAGAGAACATTTTGTTGGTGGTAAAGGAAACAATATGAAGACATAAATCTTGGGATTATGGGGTATCTTACACTTTGCTTCTAGATTATCCATAAACAAGATGATGGTGGTTAGATATTCAAAGGTGGTCATAGACTAGATTAATGACAAATCAAATATGAACTTGTTATATCTAAACACCTGGAAATATCAAATTAGGAGTCTAAAAAATAAGTTTGATGGAATCAAATTTATGCATGTACAGAGGGAATTCAACACTGAAGCAAATACATTATCCAAAAAGGAGTTGGATTGTCTTAAGGGGTGGCTTTTTTTTTAGGAATCTATAAAAGGAAATGTATGTTGAATATGCCAACGAATTTCCCAGGTTTGGTAGATATGAGCAAATTTAGTGGAGCCTATTTTGTAGTAGTTTGTTCAACCAAATCTACCAATTTGGTATGAACGCACAAGTTTAGAAAATAGTTATGTAACTAATCTAATTATGTTCATTATTGATGTAAGCTCGTAGAGGTATAAAGGGTAATTGAGGAAATGATGAGGTGAGTGAGTGAGTTGTTGTAATCTCCTTGATCTGAATAATAAGACAACCGATACCTATGCTTGGTGGACGTAGCCCAATGTTTGGGTGAACCACATAAATCTCTGTGTTTCTTGTTTGCGTATATATAGATTTTCTTATATGATATTTGTGTTTCCGCATTTACAAATATAACAAGTGGTATCAGAGTTGGTTGGAGGAACGTCCAATTCTCGGAGGAGCCACAGGAGTGAAATCTGTGTGAGGTGCATCGAGTTCAACATCGTCGCAGGTCCCTCCTCTAAAAGGGTGCGACGTCATATTAGTCATACTTCACACGCAAATGAAAACCTTAAATCGTCGCAGTCCAGCTGTGTGGTACAGTGCGGAGATTTTTTAAGATCGTCGCACTCTAGGTGTATCGAGAGGTGCAGCGACTCCTCTTCAACATTCGCACGATGTTCTTTTCTTTTTGAAAAATTACAAAGTATGAAAGGTATGAATAAATTTTGGGTTTTTTCAAAAAAAAAAATTGAATTTTCTTTTTTAAACGCGTGAACATGTCAATGTGGGTGAATGAAGTAAAAGATTTTTTATGGAGTAAAAGGATTAAGTAAAGGTATAAGGTAAAAAGTAAAGGTGGAGGAATTAAAAAGTGTTTTTTAATTATCTCAAAGTGAATAATGGTTAAAAATGTGACCTTTGTTATTTTTTATTTTAAAATAAAAGGAAAGGTTAGTAAAAGGATTTTTTATTAAATATTTTATTAAACCTTGTAAGTTTAACCATTATTTCTCCACACTGTTTTTTCAAAGGGCCCTGGTTATTACATGCAGTGGTGTTTTTTGGAATGTTTCCTCTAATGGCAAAGACGCAGAGTGCTAAGTTCAAAATTGAGAAGTTCAATGGAAAGAACAATTTCGAGATCTGGAAGGTTAAGATGCACGATCTGCTCGTGCAACAAGGCGTGGTGAAGGCACTTTTGGGAAAAGAAAAGCAACCCGTGACCATAAAAGATGATGACTGGGATGAGATGGATGCGAGAGCACTGAGTGCCATATGCCTATGTTTGGTCGACGATATTTTGTTCAATATTGCCTCGGAGAAGACAACAGTCAGTTTGTGGACGAAGTTGGAAAGCCTGTACATGACGGAATCCTTGACGAACAGGATCTTCTTGAAAAGACAACTGTACAGTTTGCACATGAAGGAAGGTACGAAAATAGTTGATCATTTAAATACTTTTAATACTCTTTTAGTCCAATTGGATAGCATGGGAGTGAAATTCGAATCTGAAGATAAGGCAATTACATTATTGTGTTCTTTGCCCACGTCATGGGATCATTTTGTTACCTTTATTAGTTTCAGTTCAATAGAAATTATTGAGTTTGATGATATTGTTGGAGCTTTACTGTCTGAGGAAACAAGGAAGAAATCCAATTTAGGAACCTCTACATCTGAGGAAATGGTGATCAGAGGCAGACCTAAAGAAAGAGGACAGGGTCAGAGGGATTTCTCTCGGTCAAATTCAAAGGGAAAAAAGAGCAAGCTTAAGTGATGGTTTTGTGGCAAATCTGGACACTTGAAGAGGGATTTTTGGAAGCGACAACAAGCCTCCAAAGAAGACTCTCCAAAAGAAACGAAGGAAGCAAACGCAACTGAAACAGGTTCGACAACAGGTTCAGGTATGACTGATGAAGTTTTATCAATTAGTATTGGTTAACATTATGATCAACAGTGGTTATTAGATTATGGTGCTTCAAATCACATGTCTCTTCATAGACACCGGTTTATTACTTACCAGTCTATAGATGATGGAATAGTTTACATGGGAAATGAGTTGTGGGAATTGGTAGCATTCAAATTAAGATGTTTGATGGAACTGTTAAAATACTAACTGATGTGAGACATGTACCTGATCCTAGGAAGAACCTAATTTATTTGGGAGTATTATACACTGGAGGATATAAGAGTATTGTTCAAGGTGGAGTTATGAAGGTCTACAAAGGAATTCTATTGGTTATGAAAGCGAAGAAGGTTGGTAACCTCTTTCTGTTAGAAGGAAGAACCGAGTCAGATCACGCGACAGTAGTATCTGAGAAAGACAATGATTCTGTTCGACTGTGGCATCAATGGTTGGGCCATATAAGCGAACAAGGATTGAAGGTATTATCTGATCGCAAGCTACTTCCTAGTCTAAAGTCTTTAAAATTAGATTTATCCAAGCACTGTATTTATGGAAAACAAAATATGCAGAGATTTAAAACCAAAAGACACGCCAGTGAAGGAATCCTTTATTATATCCATTCTGATGTTTGGGGACCATCCCCTACTATTTCATATGGAGGATCATAATATTTTGTAACTTTTATAGATGATTTCTCTAGAAAGGTTTGGGTCTATATGTTGAAAAGTAAGGTTGATGTATTTACAGTTTTCAAGTAGTTTAGAGCTTTAGTGGAAAAGAACACTGGTAGATCCATTAAATGTTTAAGAACTGATAATGGTGGTGAATTTACGTCAATGGAATTTGAGAACTATTGCAAAGAGTTTGGGATTGATAGGCATAAAACTATTGCCTATACTCCTCAACAAAATGGAGTTGATGAATGCATGAACATGACTCTTCTAGAGAGAGCAAGGAGTATGCTTAGTAACGCCAACTTGTAGCAGGAATTGTGGGCAGAAGCAGTGACTACAGCTTGTTATCTGGTGAATCGATCACCATCAACAACAATACAGTGCAAAATTCCAGAAGAGGTATGGACAAGTCATCCTTGTCACTATTCTAATATTAAAGATTTTGGTTGTGAAGCCTATGCTCTAATTCCTAAACATCAACGTTCTAAATTAGATCCAAAATAAAAAAGGCTTATCTTTGTTGGATATGGTGATGGTATTAAGGGGTACAGGTTGTGGGATACTACTGCCCACAAGATCACCATTAACATAGATGTAATATTTGATGAATCATCTCTCATCAAATCAGATGTAGATGTTCAAATGAAACAGAAAGAAGTACCTAAGTATCAACATATTCAGTTTGAAACCAGTTCAAATACAGATGGAAGTGAACATGAACAAGTTTTTGAAGATGTTCATGAAGAGTTTCCTGCAGAAGAAGACATGGTTGATGATAACAATCAACAAAATTTGGATGAGCCACAAACTTCCCTAAGGAGATCTACGCAGGTCAGAGTTCCTCCAAGAAGGTATGATGATTTTGTTTCATCGATTTCTTTAAGTACTAATGATGATGAACCTTCGTGCTATCAGGAAGTTGTGAAGGGTTCTAACAGTGATAAATGGAAAGAAGCAATGAAGGATGAAATGAAGGCATTAGAGAGGAACGACACATGGGACCTGGTAGAACTTTCAAAAGACAGAAAAATTGTAGGTTGCAAGTGGGTCTACAAGCTGAAGAAGAGTGTTGATGATAAGGTGGAAAGGTACAAAGCAAGGCTGGTTGCAAAAGGATATTCTCAAAAAGAAGGTGTTGGCTTTCATAAGATTTTTTCACCAGTTGTAAAGATTGTTTCAATTCGAATTGTGTTAGCATTAGTTGCATTCCTTGATTTGGAGTTGGAACAACTAGATGTTAAGACTGCTTTCTTACATGGAGATTTGGATGAGGAAATTTACATGGAACAACTTGAAGGGTTCGTTCAGAATCGCAGCAAGAAATTTGTTTGCAGGCTCAAGAAATCATTGTATGGTCTAAGACAGTCGCCCAGACAATGGTACAAGAAATTTGACTCTTTCATGGTGAGCCAGAATTATACAAGGAGTGAGTATGATCATTGTGTCTACTTTAAGAAATTGAATAATGACATATTCATTATTTTAGTATTGTATGTTGACGATATGCTTTTAGCAAGCAAAAGCATAACTGAGATCAACATGTTAAAGACTCATATGGCTAGGACGTTCAATATGAAAGATCTAGGAGCAACACGACAGATTTTGGGCATGGAGATATTCAGAGACAGGAGGAATGGTAAGCTTTGGTTGTCACAACAAAAGTATGTTGAGAAGATACTTTTGAGGTTTGGTATGAACGATATGAAACCAATATCAATCTGTTTGGCTTCACATTTTAAGCTTCCTTCAAGTTTATGTCCTAGTACAAAAGAAGAAAAGGAATATATGTCTCGAATACCATATGCTAATGCAATAGGAAGTCTAATGTATGTGATGGTTAGTACAAGGCCAACCATTTCACATGCAGTTGGGGTTGTCAGCAGGTATATGGAAAATCCAGGTAAAGAGCATTGGGCAGTAGTGAAATGGGTGCTTTGGTATATGAGAGACACAAGTGATTGTTGTATCACCTATAACAGTGGTTGTGAATCAATCTGTGGATACGTTGATTCTGATTTTGCAGGTGATTTGGACAAGAGAATGTCGACTTCAGGGTGTGTCTTTACTCTTGTAGGTGGAGCTATTAGTTGGATGTCAAAGTTACAGAGCATTGTTGCTTTATCCACTACAGAAGCAAAATATGTAGCTACTTCACATGCTCGCAAAGAGGCAGTTTAGTTGAAATGTTTGTTTGGTGAGTTCGGAAGGATGCAAGACAAAGTAAAGTTACTTTGTGATAGTCAAAGTGCTATTCACTTGGCTAAAAATCCAGCCTACCACAGTAAAACAAAACATATACCTATCAAGTACCATTTTGTAAGACAAGTCATCGATGAACGTGGAGTCTCTCTTGAGAAATTTCATACAAAAGAGAACTGCGCAAACATGTTCACAAAACCAGTACTGTTAGAAAAGCTACGTTGGTGCTTGGCTTCTCTTGGTTTGCAGAAAAGGTGACGAACAAAAGGAAGGAGCAAGGTATCTGGTTAATTGTTGTCAAGGTGGAGATTGTTGAATATGCCAACGAATTTCCCAGATTTGGTAGATATGAGCACATTTAGTGGAGCTTATTTTGTAGTAGTTTGTTCAACCGAATCTACAAATTTGGTATGAACGCACAAGTTTAGAAAATAGTTATGTAACTAATCTAATTCTGTTCATTATTGATGTAAGCCCGTAGAGGCATAAAGAGGAATTGAGGAAATGATGAGGTGAGTGAGTGAGTTGTCCTTGATCTGAATAATAAGACAACCGATACCTATACTTGATGGACGCAACTCAATGTTTAGGTAAACCACATAAATCTCTATGTTTCTTGTATGTGTATTTATTAATTGTCTTATATGATATTTGTGTTTTCGCATTTACAAATATAACAATATAATCAATGTAAATAAATACCTTCTATTTTAAAATCAAAAACATCAAATGACTTTTTACAGTGGATGAAAAGTTTTGTCATGATATATACTTATTATATTTTGTATTAACATGCACTTCCTAAAAAGTCAACAAAAACAGATTTTGAATAAATTATATTCTTAGTTTGAACTATCAAAACTCTTGTTGAGCTTTCAAGAGATAATCAGTTTTTTAATCTATATGTATTCCAAAAGTTCACTGGATTCCTAATAAAATAACCGTTAAACTGTTATATATATATATATATATA
>ML789572.1:6689-35119 GCA_009831015.1 Picea engelmannii
ATGATAATGTTTATGGATATAAAATTGAGAAGACAAATATTGATATGAAACAAAAATTTAATAAAGGATACTTCACATTGATACTTATAATAATATACATTTGGATGGACTGTTATACACTAGGACCATGACACCCCCACTCTATTGAGGAGCTCGGTTTGCATATTGATGTGTGATAGCATCATGAGTAGGTGACAATGGAGAAGGACAAGGGTTTTCAGTGCAGGGCTAATTCGTCCTGTTGACACTGTGAGGAAGGATTTGAAAAGGCGAGGGTGGCAAGCAAAGGGGATTATTTGTGATCTCAGAGGAAATTTAGTGGCCTTTTATGCTTGGGCCCATGCAGCGTATATAATAACAGTGTTGAGGCCTATGTCCTTTGGGCAGGTCTTAGACTTGCAAAAGATATGGGAATCCTCAAGCTTTCCATATTGGGTGACTCAATGCTGGTAATAAGAGCATTCATCAAAATGAAAATTGTGGGGAAAAATACCTTCATTGGTATTATGTCTTGTACACTCACCCTTCTAACTGAATTTGAATAATACTCCTTGTATCACATCAAGCATGAGCACAACTCTTGTGTGGATAAACGGGCTAAAGAAGGGACAAGTCTAGAAGAAGGTATAACCAAGATAAATGGGCTAAGTAGGAGACTCCCTATCCCTTAACTCACATGATCAACACATTTATGAGAATGGACACTTGATGGGGCATTAGGTTTCAACATTCCCAGTAAGCATCAATCAACCAAGTTTTTGCAGTTTCTTGACTTGGAATTTGGAAATTTAGAAGATGAGCAGAGGGGTCGCGAAATAGTTCCAATGGATGTCGAAGAAAATACCTTGTCTCATGGGGGAGTGTAGGAAGTTCCAAACAATGAGTTTTCTCATCTTTAATGTTTTACAAAGTTGTATTTTTGCTGGGACAGTATGTAAAAGACATTTGTAGCCAAATTGCATGGAAATATCATAGAAAGCTTTATCTAGTACTTAGTATGATAGCAGTAGGAGAATGTATAGGCCGCGAGCCAAATTTTGTAAATATTTTTGAACTTGTTGATTCACTTCAGCGCAACCCTTATATAATATAAAATCTTCATTTTTAGTTAAAGAAAAAAAAGGAATGATTTGAAATGGATGACAAGAATACACACCATCATGAAAAAATCAGGGTTTAGGTTCTTTATAGCAAGCTTCATCTCTAGACATGCAATGTTTGTGGCAACAAAAGAAGATTCAAGCTGCAATGCACGCTTCCTTCCTAGGCTTGGTTCCCAAGGATTGATTCCGATTTCACTTGTTAGTATCTTGGTTTCTTCCTCCTAACATTCTATTTTTGGTCCTCCTAGTTCCACTGCTTTGAAATAGGGTCTGTATCAAGGGGAATTCTTTAGTATACCTAGGGGTATAATGGGGGGCCAAAGGGCCCATAATCTAGCTAGGGGGATAATATGAGGTACCTAGGGAGTACCCAAGGGGAATAACAATATAGAGGTTGTTATGTATGGAGGCCACTTTTAGAAAATAAGGCCTAGTGTGAACACAATAAATGTGAGAAGGCTTACTAGAAGGTTCCTTCTCTAGAATGTTCTTAGGGGTAGTTGGTATTATATAAGTATGAACA
This sequence comes from Picea engelmannii, assembly GCA_009831015.1. Classification (NCBI taxonomy): domain Eukaryota; kingdom Viridiplantae; phylum Streptophyta; class Pinopsida; order Pinales; family Pinaceae; genus Picea; species Picea engelmannii. Next base: position 8,316 of record ML789572.1, read on the forward strand.
ATGTAATGGGCATGATTTATGAGTATTCTATTTGGAGCATAGCTTAATAGGAGGTTGGTCCCTCAAAGAGGCAAGTGAATAGGAGTGGATCCCTTCCTTAAAAGGATCAATTGTAAGGTGTTGCCATACCTTAAGGGTTTCATATAATTAATAAACTGAGATTTCTTCCATGTTGTTCTTTGTATCTTGTGTGGTGATTTTATTTTCAGATTTGTGGTACTTAACAAATTTGGGAGTCTGAAAGCAATTTGGGTTGAACGTTGGGCGAAATATCTAAGGGTTTTATTTTCCTATCCAAGGTCCCTAGGCTATCCTTTGGCCCACTTCCTTGTCAATTCTCATTGACGTGGTCTTTGGTTGCTTATGTTCTCAGATACCCCTATCACTCGAGGACCTGGTTGTTTGTGGCCATTGCTCTCCTATATATTTGAGCTCAATTACTCTTGTCATGTATTGTTGTTGGGCTGGACTCTTCTGGATTTTCTCTCAGTACCCTTTTAATGCTTGGAAGTTAGCCTAGTATTTAGTTTATCTTGGAATTCTAAAAGCCTAATTAAAGGCTCCCCTGCTCGTTTTTAGTTTGGAAAGGATTGTTTGCATTCCTACCCCTGTTCATTATCCCCAATTCCCATGTTCCCCTACTCCTCCCCCATATAGTTGACCCTCTATACCTTCTATCAAGAGCGAGATCCCCCTAATTGAGGTTGCGGGCAAAGGGTTTGGCCTTGAATGCAACAAATGTGTCCTTAATAGAGGCACTTCTTCCTTTGTCAAGATATCCCCTTTTCAACAAGCACCCTAGTGCATCACTAGAGCCCAAATGGAAGCCATGAGAGCAATTGTGGATTTCCACTATAGATTCTCCGTGGAAACCAAAGCCGAGGTGGCTAACATGGAGCAGGTTATCAAGAAAAAAAGATGAAAACTCTCCAAGGAACAACTCGAGGCAAATTTTAAAGAATGGGTCCCAAAGTTTGGTTATTCCAAAGCAAGGGACACCAATATTTTCAAACTCATTGAGCTCTATTAATTAAATAAGGCCTTCATCGCTTAGGTGGTGGAGGAGAAAGATAGTCAACAACAAACCATTATGCACACGTTGAATGTGATGGACCAGAAGTTTGATGGCCTCCATAGAGAGGTTTTCAATATTGAGATCAAAGTGAATAGTTACTTAGTGACCCAAAGACCAAGTCCCAACTTTTGCAGATACTCCCTCAAATCCCATTTTGTTAAATGATGAAACTATTTCTCATGATGGACAAGTATTATTGATAGAATTAGGGACATGGTCCACAGAGTTAACCACCTATGTTTATCTTTTTCAAAAGAGAGGAGGGGCAACAACAACCTCCTCAAACACATGTTATATGTTCTCTTTTCTGTTATAAGTATGATAGTGCAACCTGAGTACAAGCTTATAGATACTCTATAGAAACTGTCAATAAAAAATAATGGTCTTTTTGAATTGTCATGGTCCTCATTTCCAGGTGGAAAACCACATGCACTATTGTATGTACTTTATTTTGTGATACATTAATACTAATACTATCTAACTTTAAAAAAAAAGATACTTATAATAATATAGAGATAAAAATTATAAGTTAAAGATGATTGATAAAATATGATATGGAAATCATAAATGTCTACACTTTTAGTGTAAGTCCAATCATCCCATCCTTTCTTCTTGAGTGAACACCTTTTCTTCATAGGTTTGATCTTTCATGTGTCCACAAGGCGATCTTTGTTCTTCAAGGGGACCATGAGAAGACTCTTCATTTATACTTTGTTCAAGTGATTGGATTTTCATGGAATTGTAAGGTGTCTCTTTAATCTAATGATCCTTAATGGTTTCTTCTTCCTCAACTTGTAAGTCCACCCTAATGATTTGAAAGGCATCGTCAAACGTTTGCGAGGGTGGGCTCTAATACTTAAAAAATATTCTGAAAAAATCTACACAAGATGATATTGTATTAGGAGGAATGCAATTTCTTACCCAAGATTTTTGCCTCCCATCTAAAGAGATAAAAAATTGTTTGATTCAGATATCTTCGTGTACTACATCAAGCTTCACAACATATTCCACAAATGATATAATGTGTTGAGAAACATGAAAGCAACCATTGTCAAATTTGGGAACATTTTTCCATGATAGAGGGATTTCATTTGGATAACCCAAAGTTTCTCTAAAATCAAAACAAGGAAATATATTGTGAAATTTCATTTCAACACGAAAAATCCAAAGTGGAGTTGCCAAGGTGAAATCTGAATGCCAATACAATGCTACTTGTTTAACCCCCACAAGAAAATAGCCTTAGAAATCTATATGGGAAATGGGCTTCTTCCCCTCAATGGAGTCACTAGATAAACTTCCAAAGGTTTTTCAAATTGTCCAAAGCTCATCAAATTTGAATCTCAAGAATTCTTAACTCAAGGAATGGACTTTGTCCTCAACAACAATTCCAAAATGTTACTTCTCAAACTCTCACTAAAGGGAAAGTCCTACCCTTTGTAGGATATCTTAGAGGAAACTACTAGGCAAGCCACCCACTATCACCTCGGTAGCCTTTTGTCTCACTTTAAGGCTAAGAGATGTTACCCCCCAAGGGGTGACTAATTTAGAGGCACCTCACAAGGATGTTATGTTGTTGATTTCATGAGCTCTCTTGCTCATATTCTTTAGATCTCTTAGTTTCTCCATTAAATACGTGATTGCACTAGCTCAGATGTAGTATATCATATCCTATCCCTCAATCCTCAGATGACATATTCACTTATGGATGGTACATTATGCTTTTCACTATGCTTATTTGATATTCCATGCATTGGTGTTGCACTTGGATGTTGCATTGTAACTTATAAGTTATTCATGAAAGTGGTAAACAATGAAATGAGATCTGATAACACTTCACAACATTTATAGTTTTACTATTTTCCTTGTTGTACCATGGGGGACCATCATTTTCTTTTAGAAGTGTCATCATTTCTCGGGTTAGTTTGTATTACTAGGAAACTAGTTGAGGTAGTGCTTTACACATCCTAACCATACTTAACATTTTCCATTTTCCCATTTCACTTCATTCCATCCATATAAAGTTATTCCCGATCATGTTTGACTTGTCAAATTTCACTAGAAAGGTCTAATTGAGAGTGCCTAATTCAATAAAGCCAAAAAGGGCGAGAGGGGAAGGGATAATAAAGATAAAAGCCAAAAATATTAAAGCTTGAGATATTCCACCTCGCTATGAGGCTAATGCCCCTAGTCCCATGCTTGTCTATGAATATCTAAAGAAAAAGGGACTTGTTCTATAAAATGAACATATAAATAAAAAGGAAAAATGGCGTAGTAAGAAACAATGTGGAGGAAAGGTAACTCAATGCTAAAGCTCCCTCTTAAAGGCTTCCATACAAATCCTAGCTTGTGAAATCTAGTTGAACAAAGTTATAAGACCTATACAACATATTTTATGACTTTGAAGGTCATCGCATGAAGTTTTCCCCCTTCCCTTTCCATAATTATTCATCACATCACCACGTTGGGTGAAACCACGTTAAATACTGAGTTGTTGTCTTTTATGTGATGAATAATCTCTTTATGAATGTTAGATTAGTTATGTTCCTTACATGATAGCTGCATAATGGTTAATGGATATTAAAGTAATTGGTTTATGTTGTATTATGAAAGATAATGGTAATACATAACTAAATTCACTAAGTAACCTAAGAGAGCCAATACAAAATAATGTTGCGTATAACAAATAAGTAAGAATGACAAATATGATCACCTCCCATTCCCTCACTATTGCAGAAACTTGGTTCTTGCAGCCCCAATAGATACCTTGGGTGAGACTTCATCTACATACAGGTGATGCTCAAAGGATCAATGTCTGAAGGGTTTTGTTGGTCAAAGATAGCTTGAACCTAGGGTCTTACAACCTCACATAGCGCCAACAAATGGTTCCATTACCGGGACCCGAAATCTGTGATTGAGGGAATGTTTTGGAGGTCGAATAAGAAGGAAATATCAAAATGGTTAGAAGGGAAGGAATGAGAGTTTTCCTGGAAAGAGAATATAAACCCTTAGATGAGTAATGAAAGTGGATGCAAAGGCATGTATACAAAGATATGCATGAAATTTTCTTTGGCGAATTTCCAATTATTTTGACGGAGTGGTTAGAAATATTAGTGGAGAATACTGGAAGGTATTGAAATGCAACACCGAGGAATTGGACTCTTGAGTTGGTAAGAAAACTAAAGTCTGTAAGTAATAACACTTCTCGTGTAGTTTATTTTTGGTCAGATAGCATATTAGGAGGATATATTATAGAGTTCGCGGTAGATTGTATCTAGTCATACAATGTTGCAGAAAGGGACTTCTTCAAAGGTCCATCATGAAATCATTGGGTACGTGGATAAATATGTTTTTGTGTGACAAGTGCGTGATGACAATGGAATATGACTGTTAAGGGGATTCACGCACATAGGGGAACCAGGGGATGACAAGAGGATAGTCTGAGGATAGGAGATAATGAAGGAAGCGATGAAGAAGGAAGGGAGGGACTGAGGATGCAGAGAGCCAAAGAGGGTATACCAGAGGAAGAAGACGAGTTTGGAGAACTGCACAGAGGAAGGAGGTACAAGAGGAAAAATACTGGGGCTGAGAAAAGAGAGTCGTGAAGTGAGCCAGAGGGGAGAGGAACTTGCACAATAATCCAAATCGTGGAGATACTACACACAAGAGGATAGGAAGAGGGGTTCCAGTCTAGTCCTATAATAGAAGAGCCATTAAGTCCTACTCATACAAGATCCTGTGTCAAATCCATGAACCTATGTGCATCACCACAATAAGAAATAACAATTGAAGACTTATCAAAATCACTTATAGTTGGAAAGGGAGGACAAAGTAGTAGAAATTAGAGCAGTGGAAGTAGTGCACAAAGTTAGTGTCAAACAACATCACCAAGAGGAGGGAATAAACAAAGCAACATGGCAGGGGTAGACAACACCCTCAGACTGCTTGAGTTCCAAGGAGTGAGGTCAGAGGACCCAAAACAACATCTGTTTGGCTGTGAGACAATTTGGGCTGCTAAGAACATCCAGTATGAGGCTGTGAAGATTGCGCAGTTGGCAACAAAATTCAGAGGTCACACACTAGTATGGTACATGAAGTTGCAGAGTACCACACCTACAAGACATGCCAGGACATTGGAAAAGATAAGAAAATAATTGTTAAAAGAGTTCAAGAAGCCAAAGTTTGAGTCAGAGTATATTACAAAACTGAAGGAGATTAAATAGGTGCAGACTGAATCAGTCTGGGATTTTGATCAAAGATTCAAGGATATGATGGGTAGATTGACTTTCTAGATATCTTATCAACAACATCATGAGTGGTTTATTGCAGAACTTATACCACATATTCATAGGCCCTTGATTCAACAGAAGGTTGTGTCGCAGCCTGAGGCTCTAGAAATCACAATGAAATTGGAATCATTCCCTGTAGGAGACAATTGAGGGATGGAACAGGTTCAAACACAGTTGGATGCATTAATAATTCAACTAGAAAAACTTACAAAAGGGAAGGAGAAATGGGAACAAGTTTGGTGTATGAAGTGTAGGACTAAAGGCCATCAGAAGGATGAATGCCCAACAATCACACAATATTTAACGATTGGAGCGCCGAATCCATTACCAAGAGGGGGGTATTGCGAGATATGTAAGAAATGGGGACATCATCCAACTAAGTGTCCATTACTACAGAAGTATCAAAATACACCAAGGAACTTGTTTTGCAATTTCTGCAAGTTAGTCGGACACGAAGAGAAGGATTGTCGCGCATTCGACTTGATGAGGAAGCACACTTCAGATATGTACAAGATTCAAGAGGAGAAGGTTGTGACAGACAAAGGTGGTCATCAATATAATAATCAGAGAGGCTTTAATCCAGAGAACAAAGTAAATTTGGTAGAGGAAATTTTGGCAGAGGAGGAAGATGACTGATAATATGTTATAATTGTAACCAACTGGAACATTTATCCTGCGACTGCCCAAATCCGTGTACAACGTGCACATAATGTAGAGCACTGGACCATTCGACATAATATTGTCCTCAACTAGTTGCGAAATGGCAAGCAAGAGGGAATCAAAACCATAATACAAATTAGAATGTACAAAAAATGTCAGTGGAGAAATGCAACGAAGGGCCAAGAATAGTCGTTGTTACGCGTAGAGGGGATAAAATAGGAGTTGATGTGACGAATGGAGGGAAGCAGGCTGAACAATGGGTAAGGAAGTCAACAGGGCCTATGCCAACGTTAGATATTTAGTAATAAAAGAAGACACATCAGAGGGAAAGAAAATAAATAATTGGACAGGATTGGGGAGCATCAACATCATCTATGCCTCACATCGGAGATCATGCTGTGCCAGAAAATCCAACTGGGAAGGTAAGCACTCTAAGATAATTCTTGAGAAGTTGCATAGAGCTAATGAAATATGAAACTGCGCTAAATACACTATATGAGATGATTGATCATTGTACACAAGGAAGGGAAACTCCCATCGCACAAAGGGTGGTAAATCAGGTACTGCGCAGAAAGAGGACCAACGAAGAATTCAAATTCAGTGCGTAGATTGGGGAATATGATGTGGATAATGTTATCTTGTACTTGGGGTCTGATGTGAATGTATTACCTAAACAAAACTGGGAGATGATGGGAAAACCCATGCTAGTATGGTCTCCTATTCAGTTAAGGCTCGCGAATCAACACAAAATAGTACCGATTGGTCGATTGACATGAGTACCTATGAACATGGATGGGGTGCACATTGTGGTAGACTTTGAGGTTATTGAGATCGTGGATGAAATTAAACCATATCCAACATTGATGGGACTGGAATGGGAATTTGATAATCAGACAATCATAAACCCAAAGAAGAGGGAAATGATATTTGAAGTCGAAGATTTGAAAGTTACTACACCATTGGACCCTTCGGAAGGAAAAAGGTACATAGAGCCAACCAGAGGAAATGACATTGACAATTTTTATAACATGACTGCACAGATGGATGATTATGTTAACCCTACTGTAGATGGTGTGCTGAGTTGGAGAAGTATCAATTCGTGTGCATTGGATTTTGAGGAAGGTCTAGAGCATTGGAAATAGAGGATGCATGAAGTCTCAACTAGACGATGTGCACGCATGACCCGATCCTTGCGATGGATTAGAATAGATTTATGTGATCCACCCAGATATGATGGATTTACTAATATAAGTTTTTTTGTAAAGGAATTTGAGTTGTAGGTACCTAACCATCAAAGGATGTTGGCATTAGATTTTGTCCTAAAAGTGAATCCAACTAGAAGGTGGGATACACACAAAGAGGGGATGAAAGATTGGTCACAATGTAGAAGACGAATGCAAGTAAGGTTTGGTAATGAGGTATACAATATTGCGTGGAAGTATACAGGGGAGAGTGATCCAGCAGGTCACGTTGAGTAGTGCAGAATCTTATGAAGTTTAGTACCAGAAACATAATGGATGCACATATTTATACATACACTAGACACAATTCCGAAGAACTGGTATTTGGAATTGGAAATGCACAAAGAGACAACAGATGGGACGAGATGGTCCAAATATTCAAGGTAACATTCACATTTGAACATGAATCCTCATTAATGGATGCATCGCTACAGGCTATTTGAACCAAAATCTTTTCAATAGAAGGGACGATGGAGGTGGTACCATTATGCAATGCGCACATAATTTCAATGACTGTCCATGAGTTATTGGAGTGCTACACTATTGCTAAGGAAGAATAGGATGAAGAATATCCCGAGAATCTACAAGTCCCTGAAATAGAAGGAGAACGAGCAGTAGAAGTGCCAGAGCTTGAGTCCGCCACATACATAGATCCCATAAAGATGCGGAAGGTAAACATTGGGATGACAGAGAATCCAAGTTTGTGCAGATATGAGATTACTGGAGTGATGAGACAATAGAGAAGATTGAAAACTTACCGCGTGAATGCCAAGGCCCATTCCCAACCACATTTTTGGAGATGAAGGGGATAGCTAGGGAGTTAGGCAATATGAAGATTCCGTTGAAACCAAGTGCGAGGCTAGTGCAATAGAGACCTTACAGGTTAAATCCGAAGTACAAGGAGAAGGTGAAAGCTGAAATAGATAGAATGTTGGATGTAGGGATCATTGAACCCATGGAGGAGTCAGAGTGGATCAGTCCAATGGTAGTGAAAGACAAGAATATAGGAGGAATCAAGATTTTCGTGGATCTGAGGAAGTTGAATGATGCATGTTTACATGACCCATTTCCAACAACATTCACAAATGAGGTACTCGAGAACGTAGGAGGCCAAGATACTTACTCGTTCATAGATGGATTCTTGGGGTACCATCAGATAAAAATTGCGTAGGAAGAACGATACACGACTACTTTCGCAATAGAGTGGGGAAGTTATCAGTATATAGTAATTCCGTTTGGACTGAAGAATGCCCTTGTAGTGTTTTCCAGAGTTGTGGTTGCAACATTCAAGGAATTTATTCATAAGTTCCTTGAAGTGTACTTGGATGATTGGACCGTGTTCAGTCTACTAAAGGATCACATAGAAGTACTCAAGATAATGTTGGATAAGTGTAGATAGTGTCAGATTTCGCTGAACTTGAAGAAGTATATTTTTTGCGCACCATTTGGAATTCTGTTGGGCCATGTCATCTGCAAGAAGGGATTACTAGTCGATCCAGCCAAGATTGTAGTAATTCTGGATTTATAACCACCTACACCAGTCAGACAACTAAGGGAAACTCCGGGTCACACAAGATATTACAAGAAGTTTATCAAAGGATATGCGCAGATTACAACACTAATGGAAAAGTTGCTGAAGAAGGAAGTGAAGTTCCAATGGAATGAGGACTGTCATAAGGGTTTGGATACCTTAAAGCAAAAACTAGTGACAACACCAATTTTGATCTTTCCAGATTGGGACAAGGAGTTCCATGTTCATGTAGATGCATCATCCATAGCTTTGGGCCCAATATTATCTCAACCAGGGGAGGAAGACATATATCACCTAATTGCGTTTACAAGTAGGAAGCTGTCCATAGAAGAGAATAATTACACCACTATAGAACAAGAAGGATTGGTAATGGTATATGTGCTACAAAAGTTCATACACTATTTATTGGGATCTTACTTTAAGATGTATACAAACCATTCTTCTCTAAAATACTTAGTGAACAAGCTAGTGTTGGGGGGGAGAATATGCATATGGCTACTGTTATTTCAGGAATACGACTTTGAGGTTGTGGTGAAACTAGGGAAGTTGAATGTAGGACCAAATCCTCTATCACACATACTATCAGAAGAAGATGCAGACAATTTATATGATAGCTTACAAGATGCACAACTATTTATAGTCAAAATGGTGGATGATTACTTCTTGGACATCGTGCAGTTTCTAAGTACATAGATGGATCCGTCAGCCATGACAGTGGCACAAAAGAAACCACTGGTAGTTAAAGCAATGAATTATCAGTTGATTATAGGGAATTTATATAAGTTGGGAGCAAACAAAATATTAAGACGATGTATGCTAGAACATGAAAGACCGATGATAGTCACATAAGCGCATGTCAGGATTGCAAGAGGAAATTATGCAGGGAAAGCGACTATGAAAATGTTTTGGTGTGCAGGGCTCTGGTGGACCACACTTCACAAAGATTCTAAGGAATATTTCCAATCATGCGATGTATGTCAAAGAGTGGGAAAGCCATCCAGGAGGGATGAAATTCCTTTAAACCCACAGGCTATGTTGCAAGCATTGGATAAATGGGCCATAGACTTTGTGGGGCCAATCAACATACAAGAAATAATATTAGTGGTAAGGTACATAATCACTGCGATGAAGTATTTGACTAGATGGGAAGAAGAAACACCAATCACAGACTGCACCACGAAGATTGCTGCGAGATTTTTGTTTGAGAATCTTGTCAGTGATCAAGGATGTCCACACATATTACTTAGTGATCAAGGAACATAATTTTTGAATAAAACAATTGCAGAATTGACTGAGGAATTTCAAATTCATCGGAAGAGTACAACGTATCATCCTCATGCCAATGGGACACTTGAAGCTTTCAATAAAATCTTGGAGAATGCTTTGACAAAGATCTGCAACATAGGGAGAGATGATTGGGACTTAAGAGTTCATGTAGTGTTATGGGATTACAAGACTACAAGTAAAAAGTTGTCAGGACATACACCATTCAGGTTGGTATATGGGAAAGAAGCAGTGATGCCAATGGATTTTATTTTACCTAGCCTATGCATTGCAATGATCATTGATATTTCAGACTCACACACAATAGAAGAGAGATTGTCACAGTTGGTACAGCTTGAGGAAGATCAGTTTGTCACATGTTTTCATCAATAAGTTTAGAAGGCAAGAGAGAAGGCATGGCATGATAGACACATTAAACAAAAAAAGTTCCAAGTGGGAGACTTAGTATTACTCTATGACAATAAGTTTATGCAACATCTAGGGAAGTTTCAAATGCATTGGTTAGGACCCTATGTGATTCAGTGTGTGACAGAGGCAGGTGCTGCACAGTTGGAAACCTTGAATGGAGAAGTCCTTGGACGAATGGTGAATGAAAGTCGATTGAAAATCTATAGAGACGACCGACAGTCTACGTAGTAATCTGGACTGCGTCAAAACACATGTATCATAGTAACTGTACTATAGTAGGAAGGAAAAACACACAAAAACATATAAAAAGTAGAAAAAGGAAGAAAAACAAATAAAAAGTGAATACATAAAAAGAAAAAAATTATAGAGTACCAAGGCATAAGAACTTGCGCAGAAGGAATGATTATTGTGCATTGAGATGCACCAATTAAATACAATAATACACAAAAGCGAAAGACCACGAAGAAGCAAATGCAAAAGCGAGAACAATTTCACACCATGGTACTGACATGACTGTTAAAAGGCATTAAAGCAAGGAAACAACGACTACAAAGTGGTATTGAAAGGTCAGAAAGACATCGTATAATCTTAAATGGTAAAAGCCGTCAGAAATCACGACAGATTGGCAATGCAAAGAAAAAATCACATGATGAATTTGGTAATAAAGCCGCATTTATTTAACCATTTATCAACACTGTTGGTAGATTGAACAAGTGTGTTAAGGCATGAAGAGACATGAACAGTTGGAAAGAAGGCACAAAAGCAGTTGAGGGTCACCAAGTGGGAATCATTGTTACTAAGAGTTGCATGCAAGTGAGAGCAAACCAGAGCAAACTAGAGCGAACCAGAGTGACTCAGAGCTGAACCACACCCGAACCAACACACACATAGAACAAGGAAAGATAAATGTTGCATGAAACAATGACACTGCCAAAGGTTGGAGCACCATCAACAACAAAACATAAGGAATCAAAATGACCAACAATTGTACCAGAGGTCGAGGAAAAAACTAGAGATTCGACTCCACAAGCAAGCTTCCACATGGATTATATCCCACTGAGGAAAGACAATGTGCCTCAATTCAAAGTACCAGCAGATGGGAAATACCCATTGGAAACATCACCAATCCCACCTTGTTCAACAAAGCAGGGGAGAGAGCCCTATTAGAAGCCATGAAGGAGAAGTTTCACACCTTCAGGGGGAAAAGGGGACTGGATGTCATGAAAATCAATGGTGATAGTGTTTGGTTTGCAACGTAGGTATTGACTTGTAAATTGTTGCGCAAGTTCCATAAGGACGAAGTACAAACCATAGTAATCGTAGCTGCAAAAAAATGCTCAGAAGGGGTCCAAATGAATTGGGCCACCTTCTTGGTCAATCAATTTTTGACAAACTGTATCGAGTCCCAGAAGAAGGTTACATAATTTCATTATGTTTGGCTGTTGATTTTGATTGTATTGGTAGGATGGCAGGAACCAGGTTATTACCAATGCATGGGAACAACCGGTAGGGGTAATATGGCCACGCGATATGCCAACTTATGGCATACGACAAACAAAAGGAGGCAATGAGACAATAATGTTACATTTTTTTGTATACTTTGATAACATCAGGTATATAATCAAACATACACCTCGCATCATAGCTGAGACAGTAGAAACCTACAAGGATATTGCACGGTTCAAAGCAGAGATGCACCACATGTATGTGAAAGAAAAGAAGGATCCTGCGTGCCAGTGGCTGCCGACTAACTATAGGTTGACAACAAAGGATGTATGTTTGATCGAGAATGATTAGGAAGATGGGTGGAAAGCCCCAACAAAACAAATGGGACACCCAAAAGATGAAGAAGAACATGACAAGGGTGATGCAGAACTGGATTAAGGGCAGGGGAATGACTAGAACAATGGCGCAGGAAACACGCTTGGTCCATCAAAAAAAAATCACAACAGACAGTCCCCACAACAGGAGTAAAACGAAAGGATACAGGGAAGGAACCAGTAGGAGGTGCGTACAAGAAGACCAAAGCTCACAAGACACCCCCAGTCTATAATTTGACGAATGACGACATGGACCGAATCAAATACCAAGTATGGGACATCATAGAGAAAGTAATTGAGGAAGTGGCGAGTAAACAAGTAGAGCAACACCAGAAGGTGCATGATCAGTTGGTGACACTACAATTTCTCTTGGAGGTAGCCAAAATAACACTAGAGCACAAAACGGGTGGACAACATAGCACAAGTTCAATATAGGAAGCACATATTGTTCATCCAGTCTTGACTGAGCTAGCAGAGGGGCGCATGACGTTACAAATCGAGATAGATGCAATTGAGTTACCAACACCTGAACTATAGGAATAGATGAAGGCAGTGAGCCACTTGAACATATTGGTATTATAGATTCCCATACACTTATTACAAAGCTTGCAAATACACATTTTTCATGAGATTAGGCTTCGAGGAGATGAAGCACACCAAAAACTGACCAAAGTAATCGATGAAAGGGCTCAGTTGCAACAACAATATGACACCAAGATTGAGCAAAAGAGAGAAGTTGAAGGCATAGTGGAGGCAACAATGAAAGACAAGAACGAGGCGAGGAAAGGGTAAGGAAAGCTTTAAAGGAAAAGGATGAAGCCTAGATTATGGCGCATAAGACACAAGCGACCGTCCAGAATTTGTACAAGGAAATGCCAGAAGTCCCGATAGTAGTAGAGGCTACTATGGAAAAGCATGTATTGAAGATTGTCGAAGTTATCAAAGTCTTCCGATCGAAGATTGCGGACCTACAATTGCAAAGTACGCCGGGAATACCACCATAGGAGCGAGAAGGAAGAGAAAGAACGAAGATGATAACCATAGCCAACATTAAGAAGGTGGAAGAAGAATGCACAAAACTCTACGAGAAAATCACAAAAATATGGAAAAATATGGTAGAAGATCCATAGATGGAGGTCATGTAGGCCAAATTAAGGGAAGCACATGAAAATGCCCAGAAAGTGTCAAAGAGTATAAACACCCTTCCAACAGTGGAACGAATGACGACCATTTTGGCGCAGAGGCAGTCATACGTGTAAGTGGAACATATGTGGGATCAAAAGAAGATCCTTCAACAATGATTAGGACCGCTACAGGAAGAAGTATTGAGGGTGATATGTGAACTGACCACTACACAGGGAAAGGTGAAACAAGCAACACATTAAACATAGGACAAACTTACGTCCCTGACTGCATAGGGTGTAGCAGAGATTGTGGAAACAAAGACAACGATCCTAAAGGAAGTTGAGGCCACTAAGGAAGCCTTCTAAAAGTTTATCAAAGCATGGAGGAGCAGGCAACAAGCCTAAAGTGGCTCGGGCTTTGCCACAGGTGAGTGTTGGGGGTCTGTTGGACATGCATTTTGGAAACAATATACATAAAAATACTAAGTATAGAATATGTGCGCAAAAGAAGAAGGAAGACTCGGGAGTGCGCAGTTGAGGCACAACCGGGAGTATAGTGCACAGAGAGAAGAATAAAATAGAGGAATAAAACAAAGAGAAGAATAAAGTACAAGAATAAAGAAGAGAATAAAGCAGGAGAAGAAAGAGGGAAAAAATGAAGGATGACAACCTGACGTGCTAAAGATAGAAGGACACACAAACGCAGGAAGAACAACAATCAGAGTGCAAAAGCATCATGCGGACATAAAAGAAGGTGAAAGTAGATCGAACAACAAGTTAACTTGAGTTATCATGTATTGTAATAGGGTTTTGGGATGAACAAAGTAGGGTTTTAATCCCTAGAATTTATGTATAAATATGTAATGGGTTGGGGGAATAAGGGTTCTTCTTAGTTCCTCACTGTGGGTTCTTCTCGAGCGGTACTATAGAGCCTGTTCCAAGTCATTGAGAGTTACCATCAGTAAGAAGAGTGATAGGATAGGTTGAGAAGGAGAGAGTCTATGTCTGAATGCTAAGGAGATGATGTAGAGAGAGAGACATGCTTGCACGATAGAACGATTGGGCTAGGAGAAGGAAATATAACCATGATGTATATTTGTAAGCGCAATGTGCAAGCATGAGATAATTACCCAAAAGCATAATAAAGAAGCCATTCGTTGTGTACGTAGCCCAAAGTTGGGTGAACCGCATTAAATACCGTTTTGATGTCTTTTATGTGATGAATAATATCTTTATGAATGTTAGATTAGTTATGTTCTTTACATGCTAGCTGCACAATGGTTATGAATATTACATTAATTGGTTTCTGTTGTAATATGAAAGATATTGGTAATACATAACTGAATTCACTAAGTAAACTAAGAGAGCCAACACATATTCCCTCCCCAACATCAAGCTCATGGACTTCTTGGCTCAGGTCGAGATCTTGGACCGCTCAGGCGAACCTGTATCCTCGTGCTTTGGTTCTCTTACTCATCCTGTATGAATTCATGCATTTTCCACCTCTCTCCACATCCTTTTTTTTTTCATGTTATTTCCTCTTAGACCCCCATTCATGTGTCCCCTCCCATAAATCACTTGGGAAGGTTCTCGACCTGTCCTCTTCATTTTGTTAGAAGGAACCCATGGGATCAACCGTAGCTGGAAGAAACAATACTATTTGGTACTCCTGGATGACAGTTTCTGTTTCCTTAGCTATATCTTCCATACTCTTATTCATTGAAGGCGGTTGGTTGTTCAGCTACAATCCCCCTCTCATTAACTGATTTGTCTTGAAACTAAGAAGGGGAAATAACTTATTATTTTCCAAATTAAATATTTTGGTTAGGAAATTTGGGTCATATTAGCATAATGAACCCCCTGTCTAGATTTCCTCACTCTTTCCTCTAGTGGTATCATGGCTAGTACTCAAGGCTTTATCCCCCATAGTCAGCTGTTGGCAGTTACAATTAAAAAATAAAACAATTACATTGTTTGCATGCCATGGCATGGAAATCATTAAACATGATTAATTAAAATTTGGGGGAAACATAGGTATTGCAATCCCTTCCCCTTTAAAGGAACACCATCCTCGGTGTTCTTTGCATCTCAACAACACCATCCATGCCTTCATCTTTCAACTACTTTAGCAACATAGTTCCTCTTCTTTGTCTGGTCCTCTCCAAACTCTTGGCATTTAGCACCTATCCACAAAAATATTAGACAACAAGATCTTAATTCATAATTTCATGCATAAACATTTCATTAATGTTCAAAACTCAAGGGAAAATATTCTTATCAACACAATACTAATCTGTGCAATTTCATGGATCTGCATCCATATGGCTGCCTCATTAAATTGGCTCATTTTTTTTCTTGACATACCCATTGTGCTCATGATCCCAAATAAACATATTATAGGAATTATTGAAGTCTCCTCTTCCTTTCTGTCACTCACCCTCCAGGCCCAGGCTCAAGCATCCCCTTCTCTGCTATACAACCCCTCAGGCAATCCATCTTGCCTTGCCAATGATTTCTCGCACAAGAAGAGGTTCAGATACTTCATCGAGTCTTACAGTCGAGGCGCCCCTCTAGCTTGCTCTGCTGAGGTGTCCCTCTGACCTGTGTTACCACAACACAACATCTTCTATGGTGATCATGGCTTATCACATGGTTCTCATGTCACAACAATAGCCTTTTTCCATGCTTTCCATCTTGACAACCATCATTTGTCCCTTCAGGTCAGATCTATTATCTCACCAGTATGAGATTTTTCCTTCTCATAACAATTTGGCTCATCAGGCATTAGTCTTCCCCATCGACTTACAACACTGTCATATCCAAGAACCTTTTTCCTACAATTCCATGTTCATATAGCCAAACAAATTTTGGTTATCATGCACATACATTTTCATTGCACACTTGTAGTAGCTTCCAAACAACTTCAAAACTGTGCATACTAACAATTAAATCGTATTTATCCATTCAATGATAACAAGTAACAATAAATATATCATTCCTTAGACATGCATCATTTGATCATACCAGTCTTTTCCAAATACGACTCAAACATCAAATAAATTCAATCAATGTGCCAATGCCTATGACCACATTCATACACAATGCACCCTTGCATTGATCCCAAATTGATTACTCTTCATATTAGGCATTCTTCCATGGTGTGTTGGAACTCAACCAACCTCTCACCATATGGATCATCTATCCACATTCATTATTACGATAAGACTGTGTTTCTTTCCTTAAATCGATCATGACCTGAAATCAACATTCATGTTATGAAATTAAAATTTCATATAAATGCATTTAAGCATTCCTTCTTTATGGGTAACTAGGGTGTCAATCCTCATGGCCACCCAATTCTCTCTTTACTATTCTACAACTCTGGTAGAATAATGGAAGATCCTTCTTCCATAATATGCAATCTTAGACATGCATATTCACGCAAACATGTACTTTCTCAATGGATTCAATCAATGTGCTACTCATGAGCACTTTTGTTCCCAATCATTCCCAATTGGTCTGTTATCACCCTATAAATTTTAGGTCAATTTATGGGTGATTTTGTAGTGCTTTTGATGCATTGGCCATGTTATAGCGCTCCTGAGGTTTTACTCTTTTAGTAATGCCAAATAGCCAAAATGATGCCAATTCCTTTGATTGTTAATGAAAAAGTTTGAATTGGGAGAAATAATTACAGGTTTGAACAAATAAAAAATTATAAAAAATTTGTCTTTAGGGGAATTTTTCCTTCTGGGAATAGTAGGGTTATTATTTATTTTAGCAAATGAAAAATATTGGAGCTTTAAGCACCCAATATCCAAGTGAATTCCAAGAGCTATTGAGCTAAGAACCGAATGCAAGTTAGTCACAACACCAAGTAAGCGCCCCAACTGTCAAGCACCAAAGTCATCGAGGGAGGAGCCCACAAAGGGGGTGAATAGCATGCATTACGTGTCAAAGTGCATTGCAACGACCAACATATACTAACAACATCCTGTCACTTATTCCCATCGATGTGGGATATCTTCCATATATGCAAAAATAAACAAGACATCATTGTTACCATTGAATGACAAGCATTGACAACACTTTACACAAATGTCAAAGCAACAACTCACAATATAAGGCATAGAGCCAAACGTGGCGCACACATAAAACTTGATAGCGCCAAAGTCCAAGATTCAAGCCACCGAGGCACCCAAAATGGAATTACACAATGCATTGAGTAAATTACTAAAATGGCGAGGTGTTGGACCAATTCTACAAACACCAGAGAAAACGTAATTTCCCAGAGCATAGGAATTCCAAGTGTAAAATCAAAGGGAGATGCCACGGGGTTTTTATTGATCACCAAGTTGTCAAATTGATTGCTCATTTTAATCCAGTTTCTAAATGAACCGAGCATGAATTCAAGTGTAATCATCAATGGAAAATGTGTCAAGGTAATGGTGCATGCAGATAAGGTGTTTTCGAAGAATTTAAAATTGGGAATACATGAGGAAAACTAGAACAGAGCCAAGCTCGCGGAATTGCTGAGATATCACTCGAGAAAGAGCGAAGACGAGATGATGAGCCTCAAGTAACCATAGCTACAACTATTGTCACAGCTTTTGTCATCGTCAATCTCACCTGAAGAATGATAGATACACAATCACAACTGCTTGCATGTTCATTGTTGGAAATATGGTTCTATATGATACACCTGGTCTGATCCAAAAGGAAATGCACAAATTAGATGCCATGATGATGAAGAATGTGCATTCTGCAACTAACAATTGTAGATTGTGTTTTGATTGTAGTTGATAATTGCAGGTGTTAGGGTTTTTATGTGTGCAGGTGTTGGAGGCAAACACTTGCAAAGACATCGACAACAAATTATTTAAATGTTCAAATGTATTAAGGGAAAGAACCCAATAATTGGTTGGTGGGAATTTTCATAGCATCCCGAAGGAAATGGTTTTCATGTTTAGGTCGATGCCTTTATAGCTGGGCACAATTGGTATATGAGGACTCAAACTCTAGTGTGGGTCGTATCATTTCCTTTGGTCAAATATTTGATCTGAGGTTAAAAAGAGATGTCTTCTTGCTTTGAAGAATCGTTCACACTGTGGCTATGTAGACAATAGTGGGTGTTTTTGGTGGTGGAGACTCTATAGATGATAATGCATGCCCCCACTAGTGGTAGCTAACAATGGCAATAGTAATCATGCTACAATCATAAATGCAAATTGTCCACTTTTTATAGCTATTGAATGGTATCGAGAACACATGGGAGTCATCCTCAAAGACAAAATTACAAACAAATAATTGAAAAAATGACAAACAAATAATTGAAAAAATGACAGGGAAACATTCACTTTGTATAATTAAATCTTAAATTCGAGGCCTGAAAGTGAAGGTCATTGTTTTATCACAAATCATGGGCATTTTGTTCAATAGCTAATAATTAACACTTGGCACCTGTCAAGTTAGCAAGTGGCAAAGCAATTTAAGGGATCGGATATTTTCTCCACATTTTTAGACAGTCAAATATAGCAAGAAGTCAAGCATCATCAAGTGGAAGATTAATCCATATTTTGAGCACAAAATCAACATGAAGTTCTAGATTCCAAGGGCATTTGACAAACTGTTCCATATTCGAAGGGATCAGTAGAAGTTGGTAATAAAATTGAGCATATTAAGTAGTCCAAAAATACCTAGACAAAAAAACAGATGGAAGGGCATCCAAATCAACAGTTGAGTTTTTCAAGGATGAAGATCATCATTCAAAGATTGTTTGCAAAATTCAAGAAGGAAAATCAATGTGCGAATCTTAACACCTCACAGTCAGAGGTTAGCAGCTCAAGAACTTGACAACCAATTTGATGTTTTATTCCTTATGATTTTTATCAGATTTTATTTTCAACAAATCAAGCAAACAATTGATGTTTTGTATTATTCTATTTAAGCAATGTTTTCTAATGTATGAGGGGGTTCGACCTGGGAGAGAAGAGAGACTATTGGGCATTGTACATTTCTTGTGCTTTTAAAGAAAGATCAATATAGAAATACAAAATTTATCCCAACAGAGATTCATGTGATGTTATCTTTCAAGTTTGTCTCTTCCCTATTATGTTTGTGCATCTTTATCTTAGTCTTTCATCTAAATTGTATAATCTTCTAAGTGTTTGATTGAGAGAAAATGGCTTAGAATTCATCCTTGTTAGATTCTCTGAACACATACATTAAAGTGTTGGTCACTATAATTTCTTAATTAATTCAAACAATCAAGTGCTACATAAATTGTCAACCCAGGGAAGTCTGTTTATTTCAAAGATAACCACGCACTATATGTGCTCAATTCCAAAAACAACTTAGAGTTGTAGTAAATGAAACTATATTAGTCACACTTGCCTTGAATGAACTGAAGTTCTGACTTGAATTACAGGAAAGCAACCTACCTATTGCAGAGCTTAAAGAGATGATTAATCTAAAGAATCCTGGATTACATTAAAATAACAACTGCAACAGGAAAGAACAACTATTCTGTAACCAGAGAATAGGACCCTATTCCCAAGCAGGAACTCCAACACCTTGTTTTTGATTAACACACTTTCATGAAAACATTAATGCATAGAAGACTAACTCTATCTACAGAGAACATGAACTTCTAATCCCTTCCATTAAGCAGGGACCCTTAACCTAGTCTCTGATTTAGCACACTTGTGAAAATAACTGAAAGCTAACTAGTTCTACAGAGAACAGGACCTTCTAATCCCTTCCATTAAGCAGGGAACCTTAACCCAGTCTCTGATTAGCACACTTGTGAACTAATTCTACAGAGAACAAGACCTTCTAATCCTTTCCATTAAGCAGGGACCCTTAACCCAGTCTCTGGTTTAGCACACTTGTGAAAATAACTGAAAGCTAACTAGTTCTACAGAGAACATGACCTTCTAATCCCTTCCATTAGGTAGGGACCCTTAACCCAGTCTCTGATTAGCACACTTCATAAAATCATCACACAAGATCGCTAATTATGAACTTCGTGAAAATAGTGTAACATTCAATAAAATAAAGTTCTTAACAAGACAGAGTTCAGTAGTGTTTCAGCAAAGCAGGATTCATTAAAAGTAGTGCTTCAGCAAGACAAAAGTTAATCAAGGCATAAACAAAAACTACACTAATCAAACGATAAAACTAACGGGTGAATCTTGTGAAGAAGGTGGGCCCTCCCTTCTCACAAGATTCCCCTGAGACGAAAAGGCTAGAGAGGGATGCTCAAAACAGTCTTTTATTCATCTATCAATAGATCACATTACAATCTGGAAAAATGAAGCACGTCTCTCTCTTTGAAGCATTCTTAATACATAAAACTTCAGAATCCTTCGAATGATGATTTCCTCTTATTTAAAGAGGGAACCCCTTCGATACAATTGATCAAAAATTACAGATGATATCTCAGTCCTATTCTTAGTCAGATCGACTTTCTAAACTAGAATAGGATGTTCTAGTCTCACGCAACAGAATGCTATTACAAGTGATGAATGAGGTGTTGTTGTTACGGCTGGAGTAATAGTTCTTTCTTATTGCTGCTGATGCTGTTTCAACATCTCAAATTGCGGGCTGTTTCAGCCACGGGATTTGCACTCTTGACTGTTTCAACATTCTCATGTCGAAGCGATGGTTGGTGCTTGGCTCACGGTGCGACTGTTGGAGAGTTGCTGTTGACCGCTGACTGTGTAACAACTTCCTTTGTGTTTCAGCATCATCGGTCCTGGGCTGTGTAACGACTTCCTCTATGTTTCAACATTGTGACCATGAACTGTGTAACAACTTCCTCAGCATCGTCGATCTTCTTGTGTTTCAGCATCTGCGACTCTGGACTGTGTAACAACTCTATATTTCAGCATCTACGACCTTGGACTATGTAACAACTCTGTATTTCAGCATCTGCGACCTTGGACTGTGTAACAACTTTTGTGAATTGTTGTTTCAGCAACAGGCCTCAAATGCTAATCTGTAGTTTGAGCTGTTTCAGCACTTATACATTTCTAATCAATGGTTAAGTACGAGAGTGATGTAAAATATTATGCAAAACAGATTAAACGTATAGTAATGAGAAGGGGCGTTGTATACCTTTGGAATGATCAGATAGAGTGATAATATGAGTTTAAATGTGGGTGATCAAAAGTGTAATAGTGGAAAAAAGTATGGTAAAAAAGGTACATTGTGTGGTCCTAACATCCCCCCCAACTCAAGATGTTGCATGTCCTCAGGCAACTTCACTCTGAATCAGAGTCTGAATACCGACTCTGAGCGTGTAAGTTACTCAAGCAGTAGCTCTGGGAGGTACTATCCGTTGGTGTTCTGAACCCTTGGACCCGTTGTAACCTTTGCCAAGCTGCTGTTTCTGTCTTCTTAGGTAGCTTATAATGAATTTGACATCTTTCTATTGGCAACCAGAGGATAGGAAAATAAAACCGGTACCCTATCCAGTTTTCAGCAGATTGCTGAACACACTGGATGTAGTTAGGTACCCTGGAGATTGCTACCTCAAGGTTAGTAGGGATGAAAGGATTGTATTCCTGTCTTTTCTCAGTGGATTGCTGCCAAAACAAGTTATTTTCCTGGAGGGAAACAACCTCTATGGTTCTGATGAAGTGCTGACAATCCTGGAGCACTGTTGATTGTAGCTGCTGAACATGTTCAGTCACCCCTGGTTTCTTTAAGAACTCATGATATTCTGTGACAAAGGTGGATGCATTCTATGGTTCTGGTCTTATCCATAGAAGGTGGTTGTCTTCATTGTGTTTAGCAGCCATGAAGTCATCTTGCCAAATGATTTGATTGTGGAGAAAGGAGGTGAACGCCTGAATCTGAATGTCCCCGACAAGAGGATTAAGGTTTAGCTGCCTGTTCTCAGGAATGGCTTCGTTATGGAAATATGCCTCACAAAGGAGGTGCTGATCCTTAGTAAATGCTTCTGTGAAAGTTTTAACAAAATCTGCTGGGTGTAGTACTGCATAAGATTTGCCTTCTATAATTGATTTGATCTGAAACCATGTGAGTCGCTCCATAAGGAACAATGAGTAGTTGCAAGATTGTTTCCTTGTAGCCAATAGCTTTTGTGTCAGGTCAAATACCCGGGCCATTCTGCCTTTCAACTCTTTGTTCTGTTTCTTCAGGGCACGAGCTTCCTGACATGTGTGCTCTAGAGCTTCCCAATTTGAGAAAGTGTGATTTATCCAGATTTGTCTGTACTCTTGCAGGCTTTTGGCTTGTGTTGCAGCATACTCTTTCTTCCATTTTTGTATTGCTGCCTGTTCATCCCATAGCTGGGTCTGTGTTTCAGCATTGCAAGTAGTGGGATGAGATAAGGTCTGAGTAGATTGTTCCACAAAAGTGGGGAGATTGATCTGGCTGGGAGGTATAAATTCCTCCATAGGCATTATCTGTACAATTTTGTTGACAAAGGCAGGAGATTCATTTGTTGCAGTGCAGGGCTTAGTCTTAAACTTGGGAGGTCCTGTTGGTTCTTGTGTTTCAGTTGTAGCTGGTTCTTGTGTGACAACAGGTTCTTCCTTTTTGACTACAAAAGTTGAAGGAGTAGGGGGAGCTTCTGATATTGGGACTTGAGTTACCTTATAGCCTGCCTGATAGTAAATATCCCCACATTGACAACACATATATTCTTTACACAGGCTCTCTGTAGTCCCCTCTGACAAGGTTGCTGTACGAGCTAGGGTGTACAAATTTAGTTCCTTCTCTTATGATTCCTTTGCCCTGGCTAGTTCTTGCTTATATGCTTCCAGTTCATATTTTAAAAACTCGTTTTCCTGCAAGACAAAGGCCATTGTTGGTTCTGGTTGAGGGATGACTAGTTCTTGTGTGGCAGTCACAGCCTCACTAGCTGGTTCTCGTGGAGTAGCTACAAGAATGGTAGCTGATTCTCATGTTTCAGCTTCTTGATGTAAGGAAAGTAATGTTGCAGCGCCCTGGACCTTTGATTCCTGTATCTCTATTTCAATATCAGCAGCTGGTTCTTGTGTTTCAGCCGTAGCTGGTTCTTGTGTGGCAGCTATGGCTGGTTCTTGTGTTTCAACCACTGAATGGGTAGCTGGTTCTTGTGTCTTAGCTATGGACTGGGTAGTTGGTTCTTGTGTTTCAGCTACTTTATTTGAGGAAAGTAATGTTGCAGCACCCTGGGCCTCTGATTCCTGCATCTCATTATCAATATCAGCAACTGGTTCTTGTGTTTCAGCCGTAGCTGGTTCTTTTGTGGCAGCTATGGCTGGTTCTTGTGTTTCAACCACTGGATGGGTAGTTGGTTCTTGTGTTTCAGCTACAGACTGGGTAGCTGGTTCTTGTGTTTCAGCTACTGGGTTTGAAAGAGATGATGGAGCACCACCCTGGGCATCTGGTTCTTGTGTTTCAGTGCCCGTGGGTGGGATAGGCAAATATCCCGGGATTTGGGAGGTTGGAGATGTACGGGGTATTAGTCGAATGGGTTGGGGATATAGGGTAGTGGCAATAATGGGTGGCCTTGTTGAGGCCCTTGTTCGCTTTTTTCGTAAGAAGGGCGGAAAGAACAAAATTTGTTTTCGTTTTTGTGAGGATCTTTCCTCAATGATGGGGCAGGGGGAATTATCTAGCTCAGAGTCGTCACTAAGAATATGAAGGGCGGGAGTGGATGATTCTGGTAAGGTGTGAGGCGGGCTTGGTATGGTAGGGGGATTGATTGGTCTGGTTGGTTCTGTGGGCGGGCTATTGGGTATTTCTGGGGAGTCTGGGGGATTTTGCGGTTGCTGCTCCTGGAGGTTTTCAGGAATTTCGGCAGCTGCTTGGGGGTTTATGGGCGGGTTATTTAGTGGAGGGTTTTGTTGGGAAAACCCCCTTTAGATGAGCAGTTGGACAAGACGGTGATGGGTGAGTGAAAGGGTGGGATCTTTAGCCTTTCTGCAGTAATGCACCATATTTTTCAGACAACCCAACAAATAATAAGGAATATTGACCCGTCTATTATGCCTTAAATGAGATAACAGAATAAAGTCGAGATGATAAACTACCTGGTATCGATCCTCGCAGGTTAGGTAATGCTTGATGAATATTGCAACTTCTGGCCATGGGGGTGGCAATGAGCTGAGTTGAACACCTATGCCTTTAAATTCAATTCGTTCTTCTGGCAGGAAGAAGTTCTGCTGAGCATTTCGAATGATATGTTTACGACTGAACATGTGAATGCCGTCGATAGGGAGGCCTGAGACCTGTGCAATATCTTCTTCTGTTACTGAAATTCAGATCCCTTGGACGACAGAATGATCTTCCTAAAGGTTTTGGGTGAATTGAAGGACCTGTTGTTCATTATACCCCTGGAGTCTTTGAAAGTAACTGAGCCATCCTGCCTGCTGAAAGATTTGATAAGCGACTGGATAATGTTCTAACAGCGCTGTGGTGGCGGGCTCGTTCCAGATGACAGAGCCTCCCATAGCTACCAGCTCGGTAAGATACAACGTCGGAGAGTTTGAGTATCAGCTTCTGCGCAGAGTGAGTTTTCCGAGCGACGTTATGCAAAATGTGGTCAAATACGCGAAAGGGTGGTGAAATAGGAATGGCGGCGGTGAATTTGTGTGAAATGATGGTATCGAAGATTTGATGTGTCCTACCCTCCCGTCAAGTGCGACTAGTAATGATTGCACTTGAGTGGTCATAATGGTTTTAGAATCTTCTCATTAACTATAGCCTAACTGAATTGCATAAAATTTACATACCTCACCTTACCTTTTGATTCATTCTGCAAAATAAAATATCATGCCTGTCCATGGTAGTCCTGCAGTGGTCGTGGCGGAGGCTTTTGATCTAATAGATGAATTGTGTCGAGGGTTTGCTGACTGGAAGGACAAAAGAGCGTAAAATCTTGCTGACAGATGATGTTGAAAAATTGGTGTTTCAGCAACAGAGAAGAACGAAACAATTGCTGGACGGTGTTGTTTCGGTGATGAGAAAATGTGAAGAACTGCTGAACAATGGTGTTTCAACAACAAGAAAAATGGGGCAGAACAATTGATGGATGGTATTGTTACGTCGATGATGAAAGTGAGGAATTGTCGGACTGTAGTGTTTTGGCAATAGGGAGAACAAAAAAGTGCTGAACAGTGGTGTTTCAGCATCGGGAAAAATGATGAAGAGTTGCTGACAATAGTGTTTCAGCAACAGAAAAGAAAAGGCGAAACAATTGCTGGACGGTGTTGTTTCGTCGATGAAGAATGGTGAGGAAATGGGGAAAAGTGGAAAAAGGTTGCTGAGCAGTGATGGGGGGATAGGTGTGGGGTTGGTGGTAGCGGTGTTTCACTAATGAAGGAAAGGAAATGAATTGCTGACAGTGGTGTTTCGGCAACAGAGGAAAGTCAAAAGTGCTGAACAATGGTGTTTCAGCATCGGGGGGGGGAATGAAAAGTTGCTGACAATGGTGTTTCAGCAACGGGGGAAATTTAAAAAGTGTTGAACGGTGGTGTTTCAGCATCGGGCAAGTTCGTTTCTTTGTGAAGTAGGATCGTCCTTTCCTGTGCTTCGATCGAGAATCTGCAAAAATCGATTGTAACATGGTATTCTTTGACATGGATTATTAGTAAATAAAACCTAATCTAATCTAATTAACTTAAAAGAATTAATTGCAATGAGGGGTAGAGGCCTCCTCTAAGAAGAGGTAATGGGATTCTGCCATGCATACAGCCTTAAAATCTTCTTTGGAAATAAGGCACTGGTACAGACGGAGCCGATGACCATTTACAAGTAACGACGTTTTGGAGTCATCGATTGTGAGGAGCCTTACTGTTCCATTGGGGAAAATGGTGTCTACTTCGTACGGTCCAAGCCACCGTGTGCGTAGTTTCCCTTGAAATTCCTTGAACCGAGAATCATACAGTAGGGCCCAATTACCTTTTTGGAACTGCTTGTTCTTGATATTTTTGTCATGCCATTTTGATCTTTGCTGTTGAATTATGGTTGTCTGCTGAATGGCATCTAGTATTTTCTCCTCCAATTCATTAAGCTGCTGCAACCTGGCTGTCTGTGCATTGGTCAAATCAAGGTTGACAGCTAAAGCAGTCCTTAAGGTTTTTATCTCAAATTCCACAGGAAAGACAACACTCTTTCCATAAACTAATTCATAGGGAGAGAATCCTGTATATTTCTTCAGGTAGTTCTGTAGGCCCATAATGCTTCATGGAGCCTGTAGGACCAATCCTTTCTATTTTCCTTCACTATTTTTGTGAGAATGGATTCTATTACTTTGTTTGTGCTTTCCACCTGTCCATTGGCTTGGGGGTGGTATGCTGTAGTCATTCTCTGCTGAATATGATATTTCTGAAGGGTGGCTTTGAACCCATGAGAAGTG
>ML789572.1:44460-82794 GCA_009831015.1 Picea engelmannii
ATAAATGTTTGGCGATATTTTTGTAAAAATATTCAAATTTCTAAGGATTTTATATAGTTTTTATAAAATTTTGGCGATTTTTAAGGTAAAATAATTTTATCCTATAGAATTTGGGCGAATCATTTTTAAAATAGTGAATCTCAATTTTGGAAAAACCATGAAAAATTAGCCCATGAGCGAAATTTAGCCCCTAAAATCATCTATGTGATTCAAGGGAGGAGCCCACAAGAGGGAAAATAGCATGCACTACGCGTAAAAGCGCGTTGCAACGTCCAACATATATTAACAACATCTTGTCACTTATTCACATCGATGTGGGATATATTCCATATATGAATTCAAGTGTAATCATCAATGGAAAACATGTCAAGGTAATGGCGGCGCATGCAGATAAGGTGTTTTCGAAGAATTTAAAATTGGGAATACATGAGCATAACCATAATAGAGCCAAGCTCGCGGATCTGCTGAGATATCACTCGACAAAGAATGAAGACGAGATGACAAGCCTCAAGTAACCATAGCTACAACTATTGTCCTTTTCCACCACTTTTACCACTTTTATCGCGTCAATCTCACCTGAAGAATGATAGATACACAATCGCAACTGCTTGCATGTTCACTTCAGGAAATATGGTTATATATGATACACCTGGTGTGATCCAAAAATAAATGAACAAATTAGATGCCATGATGATGAAGAATGTGCATTCTGCAACTAGAAATTGCAGATTGTGTTTTGATCGTAGTTGATAATTGCAGGTGCTAGGGTTTTTATGTGCGCAGGTGTTGGAGGCAAATGCTTGCAAAGACATCGACAACAAATTATTTAAATGTTCAAATGTATCAAGAGAAAGCACCCAAGAATTGATTGGTGGGAATTTTCATAGTGTCATGAAGGAAATGGTTTTCAGGTTTAGGTCGATGCCTTTATAGCTGGGCACAATTGGCATATGAGGACCGAGACTCTAGTGTGGGTCTTATCAGTTCTTGAGGTCAAATATATGATCTGAGGTTAAAAAGTGATGTCTTCTTGCTTTGAAAAATCGTTCACACTGGGACTATGCAGACATTAGTGGGTGTTTTTGGTGGTGGAGACTATATAGATGATATTGCATGCCCCCCACTAATGGTAGCTGGCGCTGGCAATAGTAATCATGCTGCAATCACAAATGAAAATTTTCCACTTTTTATAACTATTGAATGGCATCGAGAACACATGGGAGTCATCCTCAAAGACAAATTTACAAACATATAATTGAAAAAATGACAGGGAGGCATTCACTTTGTCTAATTAAATCTTAAATTCAAGGCCTGATAGTGAAGGTAATTGTTTTATCACAAATCATGGGAATTTTGTTCAATAGCTAATAATTAACACTTGGTACCTCTCAAGTTAGCAAGTGGAAAAGCAATTTAAGGGATCGAATATTGTCTCCACATTTTCAAGAAGTCAAACATAGCTGGAAGTCAAGCATCATCAAGTGGAAGATTAATCCATATTTCGAGCACAAAATCAACGAGCATTTCCAGATTCCAAGTGAATTTGACAAACTGTTCCAGATTCGAAGGGGTTGGCAGAAGTTGGCAATCAAATTGAGCATATTCAGTAGTCCGAAAATACCTAGACAAAAAACAGATGGAAGGACATCCAAATCAGTAGTTGCATTTTTCAAGGATGAAGATCATCATTCGAAGATTGTTTGCTGATTTCAAGAAGGAAAATCAATGTTCGAATATTAACACCTCACAATCAGAGCTTAGCAGATCGAGAATCTAACAACCGATTTGATTTTTTAATCCTTATGATTTTTATTAGATTTTATTTTCAACAAATCAAGAAAACAATTGATGTTTTGTATTGTTCTATTTAAGCAATGTTTTGTAATGTATCAGGGGGTTTGACCCAGGAGAGAAGAGAGGCTCTTGGGCATTGTACATTTCTTATGCTTTTAAAGAAAGATCAATAGAGAAATACATAATTTATCCCAACAGAGATTCATGTGATGTTATCTTTCAAGTTTGTCTCTTCTCGATTATGTTTGTGCATCTTTATCTTAGTCTTTCATCTAAATTGTATAATCTTCTAAGTGTTTGATTGAGAGTAAATGGTTTAGAATTCATTCTTTTTAGATGCTATGAACACATATAGTTAAGTACTCACTCTTTCTTCTAAAGTTACATTAGAATTCATCATGTGTTTTATGCTATGATGTAATGGGTTGTTTTTCTCAATTCTGCTACCATTCTACAATGATTTTGTTGATTTGAAAGATAATATCTACCTTTTCTTTGCTGTTGATTTATTCACCAACCAGTTATTGATCACCTTACATATTTATGACTCAATGCCCAATGGTTTTCCTCTCGCCACTTCCATTAACAACATCCTAAAATTTATTTCTATTTCAGGTTTGGCCACTAAGCATAATTTACAGTGAGAGAGCCCTCTCTGGTTTGGAAAAGTAAGATTCCAAGCGTAAAGTTGGTTTGCAGGTTGCCTCTGTGGTTTTCCTCCCACAACCAAGGGAAATTACAAATTGATAACATGGTCAATGCATTCATGCCACATCTATTTATGAACTTTCTTGCAGGGATATCAATCATCCTTGGTTTCCAGAGGTTCATACCTCCATCATTCAGGTTCTTCTCCTTGACTCTTACCCTGATCGGGTATCAATGACATACAAAAACCATTCAAAATAATTTTCATATAATTAAAATAGTGAAATATTTAGAAGGGATTCTTACCCAATCCCTTCATACCTTATTCCACATGGAAATGAACACTTTTATACATGTTCTAGATGCCAACACCCTCTCTGATATTACCTCATCAGTGTTGCTTCATGGGGACTTTTAAAGTCCTTTCAACAAATTTCAACAACAACTCTTCTCGTATTTACCCTTTGCATGAGGTTGTCCACCGTTGGTAATTGTCTTTTCCAACAACTCCAATTTCCTTCTAGACATACATGGATCATCATAGTCACAAATATATTAGCTGCAATGTTAATAAAAATGCATGTGCCATAGCTTCAAAACATTTTTAGATGCCTTATCATATCTATATTCATTCTATCACATTGTTCTTCTATGTTTTTACTAGTGCAATCACGATCAAACTTTTCGATTGTTTTATGATGAAAATGCACCACCCAGGGCATGCCCGCTCCCTCAGGACCTTCTCTTCCTTCAGCCCGAAGAGCTGAAATTCTCTTCAAATCCCTTATCGGGACTTTCCACTACCCACAAGACTCTCCTTATGATCTCCCTTGTCTTATTGGGAAATCGGACCTCGCAAGATCGCGAGTCCTGAAAACACAGGATCGGGTCTCACAAATCCCCGAATCCTGATGAATATCCACCCACGGGTTCCTTGCTCTTATCGGGAATTTCCCCGTCGGGAAATCAAGGCTTGTGCTGTCGTGATATACTATCCGCACAGATCCTCGACTCTCGATGGCTCAGTCAACGCTGACCTTCTCCCACTTTATCGGGACTTTGGCTCTATCGCGACTTTGCTATTCGCGACTCTCAGCGCTCGTTTCTCCGACTCTCGACTCCCGATGCGCCGAGACGCCAATACCCTCCTGTCATGATTTCGAAACCTCGTGTCCTCGCTACTTGAAACTTCCACTATTTGGGCATTCACCCTGCGAACCCCGAATTCGTGAGATCTCAGATCTCTGCCACCTGTCTTCCACTCGCTCTCGTGGTCCCACACGCTAACCGACGGTTGTCGTGATATCGCTTCTCGCGACCTCGCAACTTTTGGTGCAATTCCTTACTGCTCCAACTCACGAACCTCCGAGTTCGTGATATGCCGATGCCACTTGACGTTGGCTCCCTGCAAGGGTTGACCTTCCGACACCTGTCCTCCCTACGACCTTAACACCGTCGGGAAATCGCGTATCAGGATATTGCGATTCCCGTTGTCATGTGCACGAGAATTTCAATTTCCCGATCCCCGACTCCTCGGGATCTCCTGACACGTATCCCAGCTGATGGACGGTTCTGAGATCCCGTCGGGAAGTCGAGGATCGCGATTCCTACACACGAGAGTTTCTTGTCTCCGGAAACCCCGATTCTCTAATTCCTGACTCTTCGAGATCTCTTGCCACGTGTCCCTGCCAATGGACGGTTCTGAACTCCCGTCGGGATATCGTGGATCGAAATTCCCTGATGCAACGATTCTACACTCCTGAAATCCCCGATGGGTTAAATTCCGATGCCTCCCCAGAATGTTGACGCGTGTCCTGCCGAGATCAACGACTAGGATCCTTTCTCGATATTTCGAGAATCACAAGGTCCCGATTCTCTGCCTTAACAAAGCCCCAATGAATTTGATATCCCGATGACTTCTCCGGGACTCTTCTTTTGCACACTAGGGCTTAACCTCCGTGCAACTTTCCGAGATCTAACGGCTGACGGGATTTCATTGATCTCTCCTACGAATCTTGACCGTCGATTCCTCTTTTCCCTTTCTTAAGGACTTCTTGGCATGGAAACCTCCTGTGCAGTCTTCGATAATGATAGCATGAAGGTGCTATACCTCTTGAGCTTTCCCACTCTGATTCTTCAGAGGAACTTGCGCGCACTCCTCGCGCTCAACATTCAACAACTTCCCAAGTGTTGAATCCTTCTGACTCTGCGCACTTCCTGCAACAACAGTCTTAGCTCTCCTTTGCTCTGATTTACAACTGAGACTTCTTCTTCAACCTGTGCACTCCTTGCACGACTTCAACAACCCACTTCCACTTCTGGGTGAATGAGAACAAAAGTTAAACTTCTGAGCCTTCATCAACGCACTCCTTGCAGATGAATTCAACTGCACACCTTGCAGGAATCTCCTGGCTCAGATAGAGAAACAATTGAACCTCACTCTCTCTCCCTTTTAGACTTCAGTTTGAAACATGAAATCACATGCACAACATATACAAAGCAAATGCATAACAAGAAAGCAAACATTCATGAGCACAACATCAATACACAGAGAAAACAACATCAACCATGAGTTTGAATCAGAACTTTCTTCTATTAATTCAAATGCCTGTACATGGGTGTTCTTCATACAATATTCTCTGTTTTTCTCTTCTCTTCTCCTGAATGCTTCCTCTATTCTTCACTATTATTTTACAATGGTACAATGAGGGTGTCTATATCCGTTTTCCCTCTCGGACTCTACACTATCAAATCTAGACTTAAAATCCTATCTACCAGCATTAAATCTATTAAATGCCGACTATCTACCAAAGGACGAGAGCTTAAAGGCTCAAGGTCCAATAAAATATACAAATGTGCCTTCATAAATGGCTTCATTAACGACTTGCGCTACAATCCCAAAGCACTTCAAAAATTTGGGTTTGTTTATCCAGCTGATCTTCGCTTGATGTGCTGGCTCGCTTGATGAGTTGGCAATGCTCCTGCATCATACTCCTCGGCTTGAAAACTTTCATGGTCTCCTGTCCATGAGCTCCTGCACGGTCTATCCATGATTTTGAATATCTTCTTCGCTTTCCCAGCTGGCATCTTCCACTGGATGGTTCTTCCATTTCATCAGATACTCAAAGTATTGCTTCCGTCTGGTCTTTTTGCTTACTCTCTTGTCAAGTATACACCCCATCTGTGGCTTTTTTGCAATCGACATCTGTTTCTGCAACTGGACCTCTGGCTGCTCATCACTTCCAGCTCCTGCTTCCTTAGCCTTATATGGATATAAGTCTGAGACATTGAACGTCGGAGATATTCCAATCTCATCCGACAACTCAATCTCATAAGCATTTTCTCCCAATTTCTTTAGGACTCTTCATGGTCCAATTTTCTTCATTTTCAGCTTGTTGTATGTTCCCCTTGGGAACCTTTCCTTCCTCAGATGTGCCAGAACTAGATCACCAACTTCGAACTGAAGTTGTCTCCGATGCTCATCTGCTCTGCACTTATATTCCTGGTTTGATTCCAGCAATCGCTCCTTCACCCTGCTGTGAAGTTCCTTCATCGCCTCTGCGAATTCTCCAGTGCTTGCACTCTTAGTCATTATCTGCTCTGAGTCCCTCATTTCAAAAACTCCTCTTGGCTTCCTGCCGTATACAATCTCAAATGGACTTTTGTCTGTGCTCCTATTCACTGAGTCGTTGTATGCAAACTCTGCCCGTGGCAACACATTGTCCCAGCTGCTATGGTGCTCTGTCACCAAGCTTCTTAATAAATATCCCAGACTTCTATTTACCACCTCTGTTTGCCCATCCGTCTGTGGATGATAGGCATAACTAAACATCAAATTAGTATCCATCTTCTTCCACAGTGTCCTCCAGAAATGTCCAATGAATTTCGTATCCCTGTCCGATACAATGCTTCTGGGTAAACCATGAAGTCTAATGACCTCCTTAAAAAACAAATTTGCGATATGAGTCACATCGCTGGTCTTCTGGCATGGGATAAAATGTGCCATTTTGGAAAACCTGTCAACCACTACAAAGATCGAATCATGTCCCTTTTGTGTCCTCGATAATCCCAATATGAAATCCATGCTGATTTCATCCCACGACCTCTCGGGTATGGGTAATGATTGATAGAATCCCGCATTTTGCTTCCTGCCCTTTGAACGCTGGCAAATTCTGCACCTGTCAACAAAATTCTTGACTTTCGACCGCATCCCTGGCCAAAAGTAGGCTTCGCTTAGCTTTGCAAATGTCTTGTCGTGGCCAAAATGCCTTGCCAATCCACCACTGTGCTTCTCTTTTAGCAGATTCTCCCTCATGGAGCAATTCAGAATGCACAGTTGATTGTCTATCCAAGGGCTTCTGTCTCTGAGAAATGGATTCTCAGCTGCCTCATATGCCTCTGCAAAATCCGCATCACCTGCATACATGTCCCTAAGATTTTCAAAACCCAATGTTTTGACTCGGAACTCCTGCAACAACAAACACTTCCTGCTCAAAGCATCAACCACTTTGTTAGCAGTACCCGAAATGTGTTTAATTACAAATGTAAAATTCTGCATATACTCTACCCATTTAGCATGTTTCTGATTCAACTTCTCCTGTTGAGTCACAAACTGCAATGCATGGTTATCACTATACAAAACAAATTCTTTCAGGATCAAGTAATGCCTCCACTTCTTCAACGCCTGTATGATAGCATAAAACTCTTTATCATACGTGGAGTACTTCACTTTTGCCTCATCCAGCTTCTCACTGAAATATGCAATTGGTCTGTCCTCCTGGCTCAAGACTGCTCCTATGGCAAAGCCACTTGCATCACATTTCACCTGGAACACTTTCGTAAAATCCAGCAACACCAAAACTGACTGTTCTGTGATCTTCCGCTTCAACAAATTGAAGCTCTTCTCTGCCTCTTCAGTCCAATGAAAAGATTTATGTCTTTTCTTGACAGTATCCATCATCGCTGCGCTAATCCCACTGAAATTCCTGATGAATTTTCGGTAGAAACTAGCCAGTCCATGAAAACTTCTCACCTCGAAAATATTTCTCGGTGATGACCAATTTTTAATTACCTCCACTTTACTTGGATCCATCTTCAGTTCATTCGCCGATATGACAAACCCCAAGTAAATGAGTTCTGTCTTCATAAATGAAGATTTCCTCATGTTGATCAACAACTTCTCCTGCTGTAGCTTCTTCATTACTGCAGCTAAATGCTTCAGATGTTCTTCTTTCGTTTTGCTGAAAATTAATATGTCATCCAGATAAACAATGACAAACTTACCAATGAATTCCTTCAGCACTTCATTCATTAACCTCATGAAGGTACTCGGTGCATTCGTCAAGCCAAACGGCATGACTAGCCACTCATACAATCCTTTGTTGGTTTTGAAGGCTGTCTTCCATTCATCGCCTTCCCTCATGCGAATCTGATGGTATCCGCTTTTCAAATCAACCTTTGAAAAAAATTTGGCTCCACTTAAACAGTCCATCAAGTCATCCATCCGTGGCAATGGAAACCTGTACCTGATGGTTATCTTGTTAATGGCTCTGGAATCAGTGCACATTCTCCAACCTCCATCTTTCTTTGGACTCAATACCGTTGGAACGACACACGGGCTTAAACTTTCCTTGATCAGTCCTTTATCCAATAGTTCCTGCACCTGCCTTTTGACTTCTTCATTTTCCTGCGACGTCAACCTGTACGTAGATTTGTTTGGCAAACTAGCTCCTGGTATGAGGTCTATATGATGACTCACACTCCTCATCGGCGGCAACGAATGAGGTAATTCGTCTACCACTATATCAACGAACTCTTCCAGCAGTTCCTGAATTTCTTCCGGCAAGTCATCCACTCTTGTGCTGGTCAAAACAATTTTCGGTTTTCCTGACCACAAAGAATTGTGGATCTTCCTTCTTCTTTACTTCCGCCAGAAGTTCCTTCCCACTCATGAGAAGTACATTATTTCTCGGTTCTTGTTTTACTTCTTTATCTTTAATTGGAATTAGGATATGTGTTCTTCCATTCTTCTGCAAAGTATATGTATTCATCTTCCCATCATGAATCACGTTCCTGTCATATTGCCATGGTCTGCCTAGCAATAAATGACATACATCCATAGGAATAACATCACAAAGTATTTTATCATTGTATCCTCCTATCTTGATGTCAACTAAGCACTGTTTAGTGACACTTACCTGATGTCCCTTCTGTAGCCATGAGACTTTATATGGACTTGGGTGATCAGTTGTCTCCAGCTCTAGTTTCTCCACCATCTCGGTTGAAACGAGATTGTCCGTGCTTCCACTGTCCACAATAACGTTGCACTTCCTGTCTTTGGTCTTGCATGTGGTTTTGAAAAGTCTATTTCTTTGAGCTGTGTCCTCCACCTCCTTCTGGGGTGTTAAGAGAACCTTACGCATCATCAATGACCTTCCGTCTTCTGCATCTTCTACCTCAGAAGCTCGCCTCTGTGCCTTGGCGATGTGAGCTTCTCCTCCATCCTTCTTCCTATCTGGACAGTCAAATGACTTGTGTCCATTCTTTCCACACGTGAAACATGTGATGAGTCCACCTCTACCTCTTCCTCTACCTCTGGTATGAGGAAATGTGTTATTATCAGCGTATCCTCCGCTCTGTTCCGTCTGTTGCCTTCGCGGTTCAACGTACTGGCCTCGCTGTGAACTTCCACCTTTTTTCGTTCTAGTCTGAGGCTTCTTCCAGTCGTCCTTGGATTTCTGAAACCTATCTTGGGCAACTAACTTACCTTTTGGCTGGCTCCTAGCCCAGGCTCTCTATGCTGGCTTACGACTTAGGTTCTCTTCAGCTTTCAATGCCATTTGATACGCATCCTCCACCATTTTGATGGTCGTCATACTCATCTCGTCCTGGATATCGTATCTCAAGCCATTCATATACCTGGAAACTTTTTCATCATCGCTCTCCCGATGACCTGCTCTGATATTTAGCTTGTAAAATTCCTCAGTATACTCTTTTACTGTCATCAGCTTCTGTCTCAGGTTCTGCATTCTCCTGAACAGTGTGATTTGATAATCCCTTGGGATGAATTTTGCCT
This sequence comes from Picea engelmannii, assembly GCA_009831015.1. Classification (NCBI taxonomy): domain Eukaryota; kingdom Viridiplantae; phylum Streptophyta; class Pinopsida; order Pinales; family Pinaceae; genus Picea; species Picea engelmannii. The sequence goes on from ML789572.1 coordinate 53,978, forward strand.
TCATCTTCGCAATCATTCGATCCCAGCTTTTAATCTTTTGCTTGCCTTTGCAGCGTCTATCTGCTTGAAGTTCATCCCACCATAATGCTGCGTGTCCCTTCAGTTTGGTGATAGCATGCCTAACCTTCTTATCCTCTTCGATATCCTCATAATCAAAGTAGGTATCAAGAGCTCTAATCCAATCTAGAAGCTCTTCTGCATCCAGGCTCCCTTCATAAGCTGGAATGTCCATCTTTGGATTTGAACTCATCCGGGCAATAGCTTTAATTAATCGCTCATTGGCTGCGTCTTCGGCTGCAACTTCTCCTTGTTGTTCAACTTCAACTTCGCCTTCAGAGTCACTCAGATCTCTAGCACTGGCTGTGCATCTCTGCGCTGCCTCCATATCTTCTAGCATCGCTCGAAGGTCACGTATATGCCTTTCCATTTCTGGATTCTGTGCTTGTCACCCTCTTCCTCTCTGGTTTCCCCTATCCTCTGGATCGGGTGATTGTCTTTCTCTCCTCGACGACATGGTGAAATTTTCTTTTCTTCTCTGCTACAGAAAGCAAAGAAATCTTCTCGCTCTGATACCACTTGATGCAAACGCACCACCCAGGGTACGCCCGCTCCTTCAGGACCTTCTCTTCCTTCGGACCGAAGAGCTGAAATGCTCTTCAAATCCCTTATCGGGACTTTCCACCACCCACAGGAATCTCCTTATGATCTCCCTTGTCTTATCGGGAAATCGGACCTCGCAAGATCGCGAGTCTTGAAAACATAGGATCGGGTCTCACAAATCCCCGAATCCCGATGAATATCCACCCACGGGTTCTTTGCGCTTATTGGGAATTTCCCCGTCGGGAAATTTTATCTTGCGCTGTCATGATCTACTGTCCTCACGGATCCATGACTCCCGATGGCTCAGTCAATGCTGACCTTCTCCCACTTTATCGGGACTTTGGCTCTATTGCGACTTCACTATTCGCGACTCTCAGCGCTCGTTTCTATGACTCCCGAGTCCCGATGCTCCGAGACGCCGATACCCTCCTGTCGTGCTTTCGAAACCTCGCGTCCTCGCTACTTGAAACTTCCACTATTTGGGCGTTCATGCTGCGAACCCCGAATTCGTGAGATCTCAGATCTCTGCCACCTGTCTTCCACTCGCTCTCGCGGTCCAACACGCTAACCGACGGTTGTCGTGATATCGCTTCTCGCGACCTCGCAACTTTTGGTGCAATTCCTTACTGCTCCAACTCACGAACCTCCGAGTTCGCGATATGCCGATGCCACTTGTCGTTGGCTCGCTGCGAGGGTTGACTTTTCGACACCTGTCCTCCCTACGTCCTTAACTTCGTCGGGAAATCGTGTATCGGGATATCGCGATTCTCGTTGTCATGTGCACGGGACTTTCAATTTCCCGATCCCCGACTCCTCGGGATCTCCTGACATGTGTCCCTGCTGATGGATGGTTTTGAGCGCCCGTAAGGAAATCGCGGATCGCAATTCCTACACACGAGATTTTCTTGTCTCCGAAAACCCCGATTCTCCGATTCCCGAATCTTCGGGATCTCTTGCCACGTGTCCCTGCCAATGGATGGTTCTGAACTCCCGTCGGGATATCACGGATCATGATTCCCTGATGCAACGATTCTACACTCCTGAAATCCCCGATGGGTTAAATTCCAATGCCTCCCCAGAATGTTGACGCGTGTCCTGCCGAGATCAATGGCTAGTATATTTTCTCAGGATTTCGAGAATCACAAGGTCCCGATTCTCTGCCTTAACAAAACCCCGATGACTTTGATATCCCGATGACTTCTTCGGGACTCTTCTTCTGCACACTAGGGTTTAACCTCCGCGCAAATTTCCGAGATATAACGACTGACGGGATTTCGTCGATCTCTCCTACGAATCTTGACCGTCGATTCCTCTTTTCCCTTTCTTAAGGACTTCTTGGCATGGAAACCTCCTGTACAGTCTTCGATAATGATAGCACGAAGGTGCTATACCTCCTGATCTTTCCCACTCTGATTCTTCAGAGGAACTTGTGCGCACTCCTCGCGCTCAACATTCAACAACTTCCCAAGTGTTGAATCCTTCCGACTCTGCGCACTTCCTGCAACAGCAGTCTTAGATCTCCTTTGCTCAAATTTACAACTGAGATTTCTTCTTCAACCTGCGCACTCCTTGCACGACTTCAACAACCCACTTCCACTTCTGGGTGAATGAGAACAAAAGTTAAACTTCTGAGCCTTCATCAACGCACTCCTTGCGGATGAATTCAACTGCACACCTTGCAGGAATCTCCTGGCTCAGATAGAGAAACAATTGAACCTCACTCTCTCTCCCTTTCAGACTTCAGTTTGAAACATGAAATCACATGCACAACATATTCAAAGCAAATGCATAACAAGAAAGCAAACATTCATAAGCACAACATCAATACACAGAGAAAACAACACCAACCATGAGTTTGAATCAGAACTTTCTTCTATTAATTCAAATTCCTGTACATGGGTGTTCTTCATACAATATTCTATGTTTTTCTCTTCTCTTCTCCTGAATGCTTCCTCTATTCTTCACTATTATTTTACAATGGTACAATGAGGGTGTCTATATCCATTTTCCCTCTCGGACTCTACACTATCAAATCTAGACTTAAAATCCTATCTACCAACATTAAATCTATTAAATGACGACTATCTACCAAAGGACGAGAGCTTAAAGGCTCAAGGTCCAATACAATATACAAATGCGCCTTCATAAATGGCTTCATTAACGACTTGCGCTACAATCCCAAAGCACTTCAAAAATTTGGGTTTGTTTATCCAGCTGATCTCTGCTTGATGTGCTGGCTCGCTTGATGAGTTGGCGATGCTCCTCCATCATACTCCTCGGCTTGAAAAATTTCATGGGCTCCTGTCCATGAGATCCTGCACGGTCTGTCCATGATTTTGAATATCTGCTTCGCTTTCCCAGCTGGCATCTTCCACTGGATGGTTCTTCCATTTCATCAGATACTCGAAGTATTGCTTCCGTTTGGTCTTTTTGCTTACTCTCTTGTCAAGTATACGCCCCATCTGTGGCTTTTCTGCAATCGGCATATGTTTCTGCCACTAGACCTCTGGCTGCTCATCACTTCCAGCTCCTGCTTCCTCAGCCTTATATGGATATAAGTCTGAGACATTGAACGTCGAAGATATTCCGATCTCATCCGACAACTCAATCTCATAAGAATTTTCTCCCAATTTCTTTAGGACTTTGCATGGTCCAATTTTCTTCATTTTCAGCTTGTTGTATGTTCCCCTCGGGAACCTTTCCTTCCTCAGATGTGCCAGAACTAGATCACCAACTTCGAACTGAAGTTGTCTCCGATGCTCATCCGCTCTGCGCTTATATTCCTGGTTTGATTCCAGCAATCACTCCTTCACCCTGCTGTGAAGTTCCTTCATCGCCTCTGCGAATTCTCCAGCGCTTGCGCTCTTAGTCATTATCTTCTCTGAGTCCCTCATTTCAAAAACTCCTCTTGGCTGCCTGCCGTATACAATCTCAAATGGAATTTTGCCTGTGCTCCTATTCACTGAGTCGTTGTATGCAAACTCTGCCTATGGAAACACATTGTCCCAACTGATATGGTGCTCTGTCACCAAGCTTCTTAATAAATCTCCCAGACTTCTATTTACCACCTCTATTTTCCCATCCGTTTGTGGATGATAGGCAGAACTAAACATCAAATTAGTCCCCATCTTCTTCCACGGTGTCCTCCAGAAATGTCCAATGAATTTCGTATCCCTGTCCGATACTATGCTTCTAGGTAAACCATGAAGTCTAACGACCTCCTTAAAAAACAAATTTGTGATATGAGTCACATCGCTGGTCTTCTGGCATGGGATAAAATGTGCCATTTTGGAAAGCCTGTCAACCACTACAAAGATCGAATCATGTCCCTTTTGCGTCCTCGGTAATCCCAATATGAAATCCATGCTGATTTCATCCCATGGCCTCTCGGGTATGGGTAATGATTGATAGAATCCTGCATTCTGCTTCCTGCCCTTTGAATGCTGGCAAATTTTGCACCTGTCAACAAACTTCTTGACTTCCGACCGCATCCCTGGCCAAAAGTAGGCTTCGCTTAGCTTTGCAAATGTCTTGTCATGGCCAAAATGCCTTGCCAATCCACCACTGTGCTTCTCTTTTAGCAGATTCTCCCTCATGGAGCAATTCAGAATGCACAGTTGATTGCCTCTGAACAACAATCCCTCCTGGATCATATAGTCTATCCAAGGGCTTCTGTCTCTGAGAACTGGATTCTCAGCTGCCTCATATGCCTCTGAAAAATCTGCATCACCTACATACATGTCCCTAAGATATTCAAAACCCAATGTTTTGACTCGGAACTCCTGCAACAACAAACACTTCCTGCTCAAAGCATCAACCACTTTGTTAGCAGTACCCGAAATGTGTTTAATTACAAATGTAAAATTCTGCATATACTCTACCCATTTAGCATGTTTCTGATTCAACTTATCCTGTTGAGTCACAAACTGCAATGCATGGTTATCACTATACAAAACAAATTCTTTCGGGATCAAGTAATGCCTCCACTTCTTCAACGCCTGTATGATAGCATAAAACTCTTTATCATACGTGGAGTACTTAACTTTTGCCTCATCCAGCTTCTCTCTGAAATATGCAATTGGTCTGTCCTCCTGGCTCAAGACTGCTCCTATGGAAAAGCCACTTGCATCACATTTCACCTGGAACACTTTCGTAAAATCCGGCAACACCAAAATCGACTGTTCTGTGATCTTCCGCTTCAACGGATTGAAGCTCTTCTCTGCCTCTTCAGTCCAATGAAAATATTTATGTCTTTTCTTGACAGTATCCATCATCGCTGCGCTAATCCCACTGAAATTCCTTATGAATTTTCGGTAGAAACTAGCCAGTCCATGAAAACTTCTCACCTCGAAAATATTTCTCGGTGATGGCCAATTTTTAATTACCTCCACTTTACTTGGATCCATCTTCAGTTCATTCGCCGATATGACAAACCCCAAGTAAATGAGTTCTCTCTTCATAAATGAAGATTTCCTCATGTTGATCAACAACTTCTCCTGCTGTAGCTTCTTCATTACTGCAGCTAAATGCTTAAGATGTTCTTCTTTCGTTTTGCTGAAAATTAATATGTCATCCAGATAAACAATGACAAACTTACCGATGAATTCCTTCAGCACTTCATTCATTAACCTCATGAAGGTACTCGGTGCATTCGTCAAGCCAAATGGCATGACTAGCCACTCATACAATCCTTCGTTGGTTTTGATGGCTGTCTTCCATTCATCGCCTTCCCTCATGCGAATCTGATGGTATCCGCTTTTCAAATCAACCTTTGAAAAAAATTTGGCTCCACTTAAACAGTCCATCAAGTCATCCATCCATGGCAATGGAAACTTGTACCTGATGGTTATCTTGTTAATGGCTTTGGAATCAGTGCAAATTCTCCAACCTCCATCTTTCTTTGGACTCAATACCATTGGAATGACACACGGGCTTAAAATTTCCCTGATCAGTCCTTTATCCAACAGTTCCTGCACCTGCCTTTTGACTTCTTCATTTTCCTGCGGCGTCAACCTGTACGCAACTTTGTTTGGCAAACTAGCTCCTGGTATGAGGTCTATATGATGACTCACACTCCTCATCGACGACAACGAATGAGGTAATTCGTCTACCACTATATCAACGAACGCTTCCAGCAGTTCCAGAATTTCTTCCGGCAAGTCATCCAATCTTGTGCTGGTCAAAACAATTTTCGGTTTCCTGACCACAAAGAATTGTGGATCTTCCTTCTTCTTTACTTCCACCAGAAGTTCCTTCCCACTCATGAGAAGTACAGTATTTCTCGGTTCTGGTTTTACTTGTTTATCTTTAATTGGAATCAACATATGTGTTCTTCCATTCTTCTCCAAAGTATATGTATTCATCTTCCCATCATGAATCACGTTCCTGTCATATTGCCATGGTCTGCCTAGCAATAAATGACATACATCCATAGGAATAACATCACAGAGTATTTTATCATTGTATCCTCCTATCTTGATGTCAACTAAGCACTGTTTAGTGACACTTACCTGATGTCCCTTCTGTAGCCATGAGACTTTATATGGACTCGGGTGATCAGTTGTCTCCAGCTCTAGTTTCTCCACCATCTCGGTTGAAACAAGATTGTCTGTGCTTCCACTGTCCACAATAACCTTGCACTTCCTGTCTTTGGTCTTGCATGTGGTTTTGAAAAGTCTATTTCTTTGAGTTGTGTCCTCCACCTCCTTCTCGGGTGTTAAGAGAACCTTACACATCATCAATGACCTTCCGTCTTCTGCATCTTCTGCCTCAGTAACTCGCCTCTATGCCTCGGCGATGTGAGCTTCTCCTCCATCCTTCTTCCTATCTGGACAGTCAAATGACTTGTGTCCATTCTTTCCACACGTGAAACATGTGATGACTCCACCTCTGCCTCTTCCTCTACCTTTGGTATGAGGAAATGTGTTATTACCAGCGTATCCTCCGCTCTGTTCCATCTGCTGCCTTCGCGGTTCAGCGTACTAGCCTCGCTGTGAACTTCCACCTCTTTCCGTTCTAGTCTGAGGCTTCTTCCAGTCGTCCTTGGATTTTTGAAACCTATCTTGGGCAACTGACTTACCTTTTGGCTGGCTCCTACCTCGGCCTTGCTGTGCTGGCTTACGGCTCAGGTTCTCTTCAGCTTTCAACGCCATTTGATATGCATCCTCCACCGCTCTGATGGTCGTCATACTCATCTCGTCCTGGATATCGTATCTCAAGCCATTCATATACTTGGCAACGTTTTCATCATCGCTCTCCTGATGACCTACTCTGATATTTAGCTTGTAAAATTCCTCAGTATACTCTTTTACTGTCATCAGCTTCTGTCTCAGGTTCTGCATTCTCCTCAACAATGTGATTTGATAATCCCTTGGGATGAATTTTGCCTTCATCTTCGCAATCATTCGATCCCAGCTTTTAATCTTTTGCTTGCCTTTGCAGCGTCTATCTGCTTGAAGTTCGTCCCACCATAATGCTGCTTGTCCCTTCAGTTTGGTGACAGCATGCCTAACCTTCTTATCCTCTTCGATATCCTCATAATCGAAGTAGGTAACAAGAGCTCTAATCCAGTCTAGAAGCTCTTCTGCATCCAGGCTCCCTTCATAAGCTGGAATGTCCATCTTTGTATTTGAACTCATCCGGGCGATAGCTTTAATTAATCGCTCATTGGCTGCTTCTTCGGTTGCAACTTCTCCTTGTTGTTCAACTTCAACTTCGCCTTCAGAGTCACTCAGATCTCCAGTACTGGCTGTGCGTCTCTGTGCTGCCTCCATATCTTCTAGCCTCGCTCGAAGGTCACGTATCTGACTTTCCATTTCTGGATTCTGTGCTTGTCTCCCTCTTCCTCTCTGGTTTCCCCTATCCTCTGGATCGGGTGATTGTCTTTCTCTCCTCGGCGGCATGGTGAAATTTTCTTTTCTTCTCTGCTATAGAAAGCAAAGAAATCTTCTCGCTCTGATACCACTTGATGCAAACGCGCCACCCAGGGCACGCCCGCTCCCTCAGGACCTTCTCTTCCTTCGGCTCGAAGAGCTGAAATGCTCTTCAAATCCCTTATCGGGACTTTCCACCACCCACAGGACTCTCCTTATGATCTCCCTTGTCTTATCGGGAGATCGGACCTCACAAGATCGCGAGTCCTGAAAACACAGGATCGGGTCTCACAAATCCCTGAATCCCGATGAATATCCACCCACGGGTTCCTTGCTCTTATCGGGAATTTCCCTGTCGGGAAATCGTGGCTTGCGCTGTCGTGATCTACTGTCCTCACGGATCCCCGACTCCCGATGGCTCAGTCAACGCTGACCTTCTCCCACTTTATCGGGACTTTGGCTCTATCGCGACTTCGCTATTCGCGACTCTTAGCGCTCGTTTCTCCGACTCCCGAGTCCCGATGCGCCGAGACGCCGATACCCTCCTGTCGTGCTTTCGAAACCTCGCATCCTCGCTACTTGAAACTTCCACTATTTGGGCGTTCACCCTGCGAACCCCGAATTCGTGAGATCTCAGATCTCTGCCACCTGTCTTCCACTCACTCTCGCGGTCCCACACGCTAACCGACGGTTGTCGTGATATCGCTTCTCGCGACCTCGCAACTTTTGGTGCAATTCCTTACTGCTCCAACTCACGAACCTCCGAGTTCGCGATATGCCGATGCCACTTTTCATTGGCTCCCTCCGAGGGTTGACCTTCCGACACCTGTCCTCCCTACTTCCTTAACTCCATCGGGAAATCGCGTATCGGGATATCACGATTCCCGTTGTCATGTGCACGGGACTTTCAATTTCCCGATCCCCGACTCCTCGGGATCTCCTGACATGTGTCCCTGCTGATGGACGGTTCTGAGCACCCATCGGGAAATCACGGATTGCAATTCCTACACACCAGAGTTTCTTGTCTCCGGAAACCCCGATTCTCCGATTCCCGACTCTTCGGGATATCTTGCCACATGTCCCTGCCAATGGACGATTCTGAACTCCCGTCGGGATATCGCGGATCGCGATTCCCTGATGCAACGATTCTACACTCCTGAAATCCTCGATGGGTTAAATTCCGATGCCTCCCCAGAATGTTGACGCCTGTCCTGCCGAGATCAACGACTAGGATCCTTTCTTGGGATTTCGAGAATCACAAGGTCCTGATTCTCTTCCTTAACAAAACCCCGATGACTCTGATATCCCGATGAATTCTCCGGGACTCTTCTTCTGCACACTAGGGCTTAACCTCCGCGCAACTTTCCGAGATCTAACGGCTGACGGGATTTCGTCGATCTCTCCTACGAATATTAACCATCGATTCCTCTTTTCCCTTTCTTAAGGACTTCTTGGCATGGAAACCTCCTGTGCAGTCTTCGATAATGATAGCACGAAGGTGCTATACCTCCTGAGCTTTCCCACTCTGATTCTTCAAAGGAACTTGCGCGCACTCCTCGCGCTCAACATTCAACAACTTCCCAAGTGTTGAATCCTTCCGACTCTGCGCACTTCCTGTAGCAACAGTCTTAGCTCTCCTTTGCTCATATTTACAACTGAGGCTTCTTCTTCAACCTGCGCACTCCTTGCACGACTTCAACAACCCACTTCCACTTCTGGGTGAATGAGAACAAAAGTTAAACTTTTGAGCCTTCATCAACGCACTCCTTGCGGATGAATTCAACTGCACACCTTGCAGGAATCCCCTGGCTCAGATAGAGAAACAATCGAACCTCACTCTCTCTCCCTTTCAGACTTCAGTTTGAAACATGAAATCACATGCACATCATATACAAAGCAAATGCATAACAAGAAAGCAAACATTCATGAGCACAACATCAATACACAGAGAAAACAACACCAACCATGAGTTTGAATTAGAACTTTCTTCTATTAATTCAAATGCCTGTACATGGGTGTTCTTCATACAATATTCTCTGTTTTGCTCTTCTCTTCTCCTGAATGCTTCCTCTATTCTTCACTATTATTTTACAATGGTAAAATGAGGGTGTCTATATCCGTTTTCCCTCTCGGACTCTACACTATCAAATCTAGACTTAAAATCCTATCTACCAGCATTAAATCTATTAAATGCCGACTATCTACCAAAGGATGAGAGCTTAAAGGCTCAAGGTCCAATACAATATACAAATGCGCCTTCATAAATGGCTTCATTAACGACCTGCGCTACAATCCCAAAGCACTTCAAAAATTTGGGTTTGTTTATCCAGCTGATCTATGCTTGATGTGCTGGCTCGCTTGATGAGTTGGCGATGCTCCTGCATCATTTTAGGATCCTATAACCATCATCATTTTAGTTTCTCATCCCAACGAAAAATGCAATAAACCACAAGGTAATGAGTTAAGGGATTCTTCCCTTTTTCCAACTCCTTCTATATAGTCTGGAACTTTCATTCCAGCTGATTTATTTCCAAGGCTTTGCTGCCTTTACGCAACATATTTCAACCAAGCTCATTCATTTAAATATATTTGTCAATCCATTTTCCTTTCACCAATTGTATTGGATTTCAGAACTGTTCTTTTATGGCATACAATTCTGGTAAGAAAATTAGAGTTTTAAAATGAGAAAAGCGTTCTCCCTTTTCTTCTTATTTGTTTTTGCAGTCTATCCCCCTTTTGGGTTCTGTCTGCTCCATTCCTTGAGTAGTCTCTACCAAGTCTCATTTTGACCTTTCCTGGATGTAACAACATACTTGTAACAACAAGACTTTGCTTAAAAAATTAAGAACTAGTGCATTCTGCACATTTACCAAAGAGAAATCGGGTTGGTCATCATTCATTTGCATTTCTTTCATTCATGCATTATATTTAAAATGTAATCCAAGATTCTTATTTGGATAGGCTTGCAACCCATTAGCTAATTTTCTTGCAGTCACTAATATTATAACTTTGTTCTCCTAACAGAGTCTTTACACAGTTCCTCCATATGGAACTTCTTCATCATGCAATTCTCTTGTTTCATACCCATCACCATTCGATATGAATTCAATCTTGAGTAAGCTTCAGCCTCATCATTTCATAAGTTTACCCAAGATTCCATAAGGATTATAAACATGCATAGATTCAACTACACATTCAAACATGTGCATTCACCGGTTTACATTCATAAGGTGCTTTTATGCACCCAACCACATGCATCAACATGTTGTGTGTCCACCATAGGCACACTTTACAATTTTCATATGTATGATTATTTAAATCATTCCACTAATGATTTGTTCACAATCCTTTTCACGAAATACTCAAAGGCACAATCATATTGCCTTCTACTCATAACAACATAGCACCCTTTCTCCTTGCTCTTTTAGAAATTTACACTATCTTTTCTTGAGGGGTGAAGCACACCATCCTTAAGCTATAATTTAAACATTACAGTTTAGACCCTTCTACATAGGGTCAACCATACATTCATGGCCTCAAGCATATACATGCACGCATAGATATTTAACATGCAAGTTCACTTCTTGCACCTTTTCTATGTCATCCACACACATTGACATTTCAACTTCCACATCATTCCTCCTTGGGAGCTTACAACCATTCATAAGATAAGTCCCATAGGGATACTCATAATTATGCTATCCTCTTTTAGGGCAACAACCAACAAGACCCACTCTTTCCCAACTGCTATAAATGCAATCCACAAATCAGAATTTTAAATCGGTAATTACAACATTACCCAGGGTAGTAATATGACCAAATCCAACTCCCTTTCATGCTTCAAACAATTCTTGGTCAACGGACCTTTACCAAAGAAATAATTTCTTATCATTCCCTCCAACTGCCACTTGAGCATATTAAGCCATACCATATGGCCACCATCTATTTATGGATGTCAATATGACCCATTGGTCATATGGAAATGCTTCAATACTTCCTTTATGAGACTTTATATATATATATATGTATATCATTCCTTCATTAATCATTGCAACCTTATCTTCATAGGAAATAATAGTAGCATCACCAACATTTCATTCATGTTGTTAATTCTCCTGCTGACATCACGTCAGTATTAACCAAATTGGTTCATTAGCATACCACACCTTACAACCAACTATAGGTTCTAATAAGTTTATTTCCATGTTGTATACATGCTCCATAATTTCCATATGCATTAGAACATATCTTATGCACCAAGCATCTTACACATGCCTACAATGCACATGTATTCTAGTTGTCTGCCACTTGCAATCATGTGCATAGACATACCTCTAGGTTAATAGGCACAATATTTTTCTTAATCCAACCATGAGCTCATAAAATTACTCATATGCCCATATCACTTTAATTATTTTATGAGGATAGACAACAATACAAAGGATTCCTTCTTTACTCTTACCTATCTGGATTATTCCAACAACAAGCTTGATTCATTTAGGTCAAGTAAATTGACCTTACTAGTTCCCATCAATCCTCTAAACATGAGGACGTCTTTCACATACTTGGTTTAGTCTTTTATTTAAGCAGTAAATGACACTGCCAAGGTTTCTATTAATCCATACTAAATTCCTTAACCACAAGGGGTTTTCCACAAGGGTCTTAGCCCAGATATAAACAAACATAATTAATGCCAGAGGCTCTAACTGCCCATGCTTAGAGGCAACATTGCAATCACTAGTTCGTTCATTCTTTGAAAGTAAGCAACTCTTAACATGATGCTACCATTTTAACCATTCTCATTCAATCTTACCCTTAATGCTTATCAACATATCCCCACTCTTGTAGGAGTAGTTATCATTCCAACAAAGCAACATTATGCTTCTTCTGCTACAAATCAGAATGTAACTTTTCTAATGTAAGAAATACCAAAACAAAATTTCAATCCGCAATCCTTCCTCTCAAGGAGCTTATGCAGATACTAAACAAAATTTTAAGGAAGAAACACTTTTCAACAGGCTCATCTTAGCCTTGATATACCAGTCCTGTGATTGATCTCTGGCCCATCTAGGCCTAGTGTTTGAACCTCACTTTGATACCACTTTGTAAGACAACCAACTCCCTAAGTACCTTTTCAAAGGATGGGATACTAAAATTTCACTTCTCCTAATCATCTCATATTCCTTTTGGAAGGACACCATTGTCTTCTGATCGCTTAGATATTTCCAACGACTATAAGTTTGCTCAAAACAGAGCTCTGTATCAAATGTTATATCCTCCCAAAGTTTTCAGGCCTTCATTGGCCCAAGATCAACTCATTTCCACGTGGCATCCATGTGGCCGCTTATTTCTCATACCATCCGATGTGGCATCTTCCACCGAACATGTTAATTTCATGGGTCCAATCCCTTGGCCCTTCTTCGTCATCGTCATGGTTTCTTTTCCCATAAATCTCTCCCACTAACAAGTTTCGACGATGATAGTCCAATGGGTATCTCTCTGAATTTCGATGGCTCTTGGTTCTTGATCTCTAATGGCCCACATCATGTCGACACCCCCAACATACACATAGATTAATGTCCATCTTCCTGCCTTTTGTTAAGGGATCCAGTGGGGTCCATATATGATCTACGACCACGATTTTATTTTGACGAATCGCCTATAAATGACTGTCATTAACCATGACATTTCATCGTCATCGGCATTTTCTCCGAGGAAGTTCCAAATAATCAATCCTAAAAGTTTCGACGATGATCCACCTATCATTCCCACCTAAATCTGGATGTCCTCGAGCTGAAAATCCAACGACTTTGGTTGTGTTGGCAATGCTAACTAGAACAGAGGTTAACGCCCAAGTATTTGGCATTCCTCGTGGTATAGGGATGGGACCCACAAGGATCCATGGCTGAGATTGTATCTGACACCTCCAATGATAAATGATTGTCGTTAGCCCAGACATATCATCATCGTCGACACTTGCCTTCTTCCTTGCCTCTGGTCTAGACCCAACTCCTTCTGAGGAACGACCATGATCTGTTAGCATCCATATCCTACGTCCTGGGTTAAAAGTGAGGTCATAAGGTTTTCCCAACCTTCTTCTGAATGACCCTCATCTATTAACCACTCCCATGGTGACACTTGTCACCCCTAGGACACATAGGCCGCCGGTCTGGCAAGCCACACCATTATGAAATCCTCACTCCCTATTATAACTTAAGGGGAGTTTGTTGAATATCTACGGTCGATGTTTACTCTTGTTTAAACATCGATCAATGACTCTCGTCGACTCTTGTGCCTTATCTTCGTCGACATTTCCCGGATTGATTCTTGTTTCCCATCTCTTTGATCTCCGACGACAATGCACATCGCATCAAAGACCTCAGTCACATCTCCGTTACCTTAAACGGATCAACGAATGTCGTTCTTTCTTAGAGCCTATAGCTTCGCCAGTCCTCTTTGGACTATCCCTTGTTTTATCTGACATTCTCTCCCGATGACGATGTGATCATAATCAACGATCCAGATCTTATTGGTTTTCTCTTCAACAGATCAATGATCGTCATCACCTCAAACTCCAAACATGTGGCACTATCCTGACCTTCCACTTGGAATAACACATGGATCTCAGGATTTACAAAATCCATTGTCTCAAAAATATAATTCACCCTGACATGTACCATGACTCCCACATGACACATGGATCTTCCCATGCTTGACACGTGGACTGACGTGACTATACACATCATTCTCCTCTCACTGTTTCCAAGTAGGGGCCATGATGATCAATAGTGGAGATTAACCCTCACCCTGATTAATGACCAAATATATCTATTTCAATGTCTTGTCGTCGTCGACGATTACTCAAACATCGTTGGCACTCTTGGCCAATTGTGACCTTACTAACCTCCCATGCTCCGAGAACGAACATATATAGATTCAACGGTCCAGATCTCGTCACCATAACCTCCGATGGATTGACGATTTCCATTTCTCCTTGGGCTGCCCCGTCATCGTCAACTCTCCTCTCTCCAGAACTTTGTCATCCCTCCCCTAACACATGGCTGAGATCTCTCGATCTGTATATACAACGGTTGGGTTTTTAAGGAGATGACTGAAGAGCCTTTTCGCCTAGCTGGACCCACACTCGACTCATTGGTCATTCAAATTTCGACACGTGCCATCCTACAAGACACACTCACTGCCACACTGGCATTCCTGTCAGCATGAAATCCTTGCCCCATTCCGCTTCACTTAGATGAAACCTACACCATCCTACGGCTAAGGTTTAATCTTCACTCTACACCGATCAACGACTCTTGTTTTCTTCCAAATCATTTATCGTCTTCGACGCTTTGTCCTCCACTCAACTTCACCAATCATTCACTTCCGACGATGATACATATGTTGTCAATGGTTCAGATCCCATCGGGGTTCCTCCCGACATATCAATGATCACGAAGCCACCAAGACCACCCTCCAATGGATCCTATGGGTGTTGACGACCTTGGGTCTTATCGTCGTCGACACTTCATACAAGTGCACTTGGTTACTCCAATGATTGCGCCCTCCAACGAAGGGCCAAGATCTCCCCATCACGTCGATCCAACGGATGTAGATCCTCCCGACTCAAACATAGAATCTTCTACAAGAAAGTAGCCCAATCTTGGATTCAACTGATTTCATTTATTTCCCCAAGGATTTACCAAACTGTTAAGGGCCCTTGCCTTGCTTCGATTTTTATTGCATGATCAAATAAATTGTGTTGCTCTTGATTGTCATGAAATTAATTATGTCCAAGAGTTGTCATTTAAGGAACAAGGAGGTCATATTTTTCTCAGCAAAAGACATTTCATGCAGTGGCAGTCATCTCTTCTGGATGAACATGTTTTTGATCTTGGTTTTGAAGACCCAGTAGCACTTGTGTTGGAGTCTTATTTTTCAAATTCTTTGAAGTTTTCATATTTTATCATACCACCCACTTATCAAGGTGAATATGATTTTCCAAAGATTTTTCTATGGCTGCTGATATATCTCTGCTGTTAATTATTAATCAGTTGCATAGATGAGATTTTATCACTCATGAAGCTACATTCATGGATGCTATTGAAATTTACTTTTACTTGAGAAAATTGGATTGTTAATTATTAATCAGTTGCATAGATGAGATTTTATCACTCATGAAGCTACATTCATGGATGCTATTGAAATTTGCTTTTACTTGAGAAAATTGGATAGCTGGTTAGAGTAGGGTAACATAGATAATAAGATCACTTCCCGAGCATTTGGTTTGCTTCAATTTGTACAATGTAAACATATTGCAGTGTGTGCCAGTATAGAGTAGGGTAACATAGATAATAAGATTACTTTTCGAGCATTTGGTTTGCTTCAATTTGTACAGTGTGAACAAATTGCAGTGTGTGCCAGTATGTTTTTTTYCAGCATTCACTTGTAGTGTGAGGTTTTCAGCAGCTCTTTCAGTTTGTTTGAACAAGTTGCAGAYGCTGTTAATTATTAATCAGTTACAGAGATGAGATTTTATCACTCATGAAGCTACATTCATGGATGCTATTGAAATTTGCTTTTACTTGAGAAAATTGGATTGTTAATTATTAATCAGTTGCAGAGATGAGATTTTATCACTCATGAAGCTACATTGATGGATGCTATTGAAATTTGCTTTTACTTGAGAAAATTGGATAGTTGGTTAGAGTAGGGTAGCATAGATAATAAGATCACTTCCCGAGCATTTGGTTTGCTTCAATTTGTACTGTGTAAACAGATTGCAGTGTGTGCCAGTATAGAGTAGGGTAACATAGATAATAAGATCACTTTCCGAGCATTTGGTTTGCTTCAATTTGTACAATGTGAACATATTGCAGTGTGTGCCAGTATGTTTTTTTCCAGCATTCACTTATAGTGTGAGGTTTTCAATAGCTGGTTAGAGTAGGGTAGCATAGATAATAAGATCACTTCCCGAGCATTTGGTTTGCTTCAATTTGTACTGTGTAAACATATTGCAGTGTGTGCCAGTATAGAGTAGGGTAACATAGATAATAAGATCACTTTCCGAGCATTTGGTTTGCTTCAATTTGTACAGTGTGAACATATTGCAGTGTGTGCCAGTATGTTTTTTTCCAGCATTCACTTATAGTGTGAGGTTTTCAGCAGCTCTTTCAGTTTGTTTGAACAAGTTACAGATTTCAAAGTGTTGTAGAGGAGGGTTGAACATGTTTTTAACAAGGTTAAAGAATCCATAAGCCCAATGGATTAGACAATGATATGTGGTTCTTGAACCCTCACAAGGAGGTCTTCATCCCCCACGGAGCCAATGTTAACGCAAATTTTTGTCTTTCAGTTTGTTTGAACAAGTTACAGATTTCAAAGTGTTGTAGAGGAGGGTTGAACATGTTTTTAACAAGGTTAAAGAATCCATAAGCCCAATGGATTAGACAATGATATGTGGTTCTTGAACCCTCACAAGGAGGTCTTCATCCCCCACGGAGCCAATGTTAACGCAAATTTTTGCAAAGAACTTTTTTTTTTTTTTTTTTTTGATAAATAACGTGTTTTGATAGAACATCTTGAAATGAAATGTTGTAGAAGAGGGTTGAACATGTTTTTAACCTCTTCAAATGTTGTAGAGGAGCCAAATCCATAAGCCCAATGGATTAGACAATGATATGTGGTTCTTGAACCCTCTTCATACCCACGGAGCCAATGTTAGCGCAAATAAGAATTTTTGGTAGAACGCTGCATAATTATGGTTGATTGTGTAGCGCACACCATGACTGGGATTCTGACGTGTGAAAATATTCGCTAAGCCAGAGAAGATCCCACGAGGGACGCTAGTTTGTGCACAATACGTTTATGACATGTGAAAGCTCAATATTTTATAAGAAGTTCTTAGTATGTTCTCCTTGTCAATGTGGGATTAAGGGAATTGAACAAATAAAAAATAACAGTCGGCATTGTTCAAACCCTATGAGCTCAAGTTCCAGATCGCTCAAGTGACACGAGGAGCTGAATTGTTATTTTGCAACACACCGACAACGACAAGGCATGCTGTAGATGTGACTTTTTCTCGTGAATGGAGAAATATACAACGGGATAGAACACATGCTTTGGCATCCAATTTCAGGGCAAGAGAGAAGACAGAGTATTCAATTACTCAATGATCAAGAAAAAACATGCCTCCACAACTTGATATACACAACAACTGAAGACTCTTCAATGAGATCTCCATCTGGTTTGCTTTGGTCACTTCTCCAGCAGGATCCAAAAATACGATTAGCTGCATATTGATTGATAACCGTATTAATTACTCGACCATGGTGTTTATGGGAAGTTTGTGTGAAAGAGGATATGCCATGGAGCTCGCCTTGTCATTGTAAAAGCTTACGAATGAAACGTTTCTCAGCTAAAATGGTGTTCCTCAACAAAGATGATGTCACAGAACGAGTTCTCAACATGATCAAGAACTTCCACAGTGCCCAAATATTTGTTATAGTGGTCATCTGAGTCTCCAGATGTGTATCAGTGAAGGATACGGGGACACTGTCTTGTATGGTATAATCGTTATGAAAAATCCAGAGCTTGTCACTGGTCTTCAAATGCCAGTAGTTTCGAGGATCACCGCCTGCTTATTTCTTGTTTGTGATTGTAAACTTTCAGACTCTGTATATCTGGACTAAGAACTCTAATGCAATTGAAGATCGGCCTGTGAATTATTTATCTCATATTATGTCTTCTTAATCTAATGGTTTACTGTTAATAAAGGATTTATTTATAGTTTTATGACCAGATCTATGCAGTGACTGATTTACTGTTGGATGTCTGAATTTCCATTGGAGCTTTCCTATCTCTGAATTAGAAGGGTTATGATTGAAGAGAATTCTTCATGAGTATGTCAATCTGAACCAGATTTGAAGATTGGTCTATTCATTTCATGTTTTTCCATACTTCTTATTTTTGTTCATGCTTAAACATGTATGTTGATTGGAGGTTGTTTTACCCCTTTTTTCTAGAACATGGTCCCTATAAAGTTTGTGTAATTGAAGTGAGTTTCAATCCCTATCAGTCAGATCCACCATTGATTTAAAAGTCTGCCATTTACTTCTAATATTTAAATGGGTACTGGGCTTACCCTATTAGCAGTCTAAGGGTGACTCTCAGTGCTAACATTTTTGGCACCATTGTTGAGGAACAAAGACACAAAGATATCTTCCCTAGGCTATATGACAAAGACTACGACCAATTATTGATGGTGAAAAATGATTGGTGATAGAACAAATTGCATCTTTCACCTGACGACTCCACACATGTGAAGAATCTATCGGTGATTCAAATCAAGTTATAAGACTCCACTGAGGAACGAGCTCAAACAAAAATATGAAAGGAAGATATAGGAAGTCCAGGTATCGAGTTATAAGTTTCTTTCAGGAATTTATGTTATTTTTTGTCAACTCTTTCTTGTATTTTCCCTCACATATCATGAGAATTATCCTTTGCTTTGTTTACTCTGATTATCATAAACCCTCATTTATATATTCCTCTTTGGAAGAAGAAGGTCTGCATTCTTCTTGCATTGTATATGTTAATCCCATCCCTTCAGCTGAAACCCATGAGGATGATGATGTACATATACAGGTTGTTCCAGATATGCAGAGTTTGGATTACAGATAGAGAAGACCAGTGGACACATTTGATGATCAGTTGCAACAGTGAAAAATTCATAATAGTATAGTGACAGATGGGTAAACATTGTGGACAGTTGAGTAGTAGAGTCATGGATATTATGGACAAAGATGGATTCATAAGAACACTTGTAGGATTTGAGACTAGAATTAGAACCCATTCACCATAACAACTGAACCTAACACTCTTATCTTTGATTGAACCAAACAACTTTGAAGAATCCAACAAGGATGAATTATGGAGAAAGGCCATGGATGAAGAGTTGGATCAAATAGAGAAGAATGATAATTGAGAATTGGTTCTAATACCAAGGTAAAAGAATGTGATTGGCACAAAGTGGCTCTTCAGAAATAATTTGAATGAAGATGGATAGGTCACCAGGAACAAAGGTAGATTGATATGTAAAGGATATGCACAAGTTGAAGGTATCGAATTTGAAGAGATGTTTTCCCCAGTTGCTAGAATGGAAGAAATCATATTGATCCTATCTTATGCATTCTCCAAGAATATTAAAGTGTATCATATGGATGTGAAATCATCCTTTTCTGAATGGGGAACTAGAAGAAGAAGTCTAGATTGAGAAACCAGAAGGATTTCAGTTGTCAGAGAATGAAGACTATGTGTGCAAGTTTAAGAAGGCCTTGTATGGTATAAACATGCCCCCCCGAGCTAGGTTATTTAGAAGGTCAAAGAATTCCAATTATTCTAGAAGCTTCTAGAAGACGTTGACTAGTCAAATGGGTGAAACTAGGAGTTAATCATGGGTTAAGTTGTTGCAATAAGAAAATAATTAAAAAATAAATTAGTTGCAACTAGAAGTGGAGAGTTTATTATTTGTGGATAAAGTGGTTATAAGTGGACAAGTGGTTAGAAATGGGTTAGCCCTAAAAGAATGAAATTGGATTAAGTTGGTTAGAAGGTAACCCCTTGAGGAAGTTGCATGGAAGTATAAATAAGAGAACAAGGCTCTCCTATTAGCACCTATTGAGTGCATTGAATATCTATTACTGTGTAAGGTTTATTGCAGGTACTCATTGATACATCTAAAGTTACGAAAGTCTAAGGTAGAATGAAGGGTTGACATTGAAATTTTCAGAATTGCAAAAAATATTGAAAAAACCCTAGTTTTTGAGGTGTACACAGGCTACAGTGGAGAAGGGTGCTTATGTATGCGGGTTGGAAGTATAACAAGGCACATACATGTGGGAAAATCCATGAAAACTTGAGGAGATGAAGATGTCGGGTCTCTAGAATATGAAAGCAAGCTCCCATGAAGGTCTACAATGATCAAGTATAAAAGATCTATCTACAGGTTCAAAAGGTATGCCTTATTTCTATGAGTAGTTGGATTTTGTTGTCTACATGAGAAATGGCTATGGGGGTTTGAGGATTTTACTTAGAGAGGCTATTGGATGTATGGAACTTACTGTATAAGCTAGATCTACAGAAATACAATGATGGTATATTTTGATATCTATCATTGGTACATCTTGTTAGTGTTGAGGCAAATCTTGTATTTCTTGGCATATGGTTAAGGGTTTTTATGGTACATGGTTGAGAGCTTGTAGTTGTGAAGTGGTTGTGAATTTGTTGATGCAGTGTGAGTTTGTATACCAATGAGGGTTTGATGTCTAGTCCATGTGAGGTTTATTATACTTGTTCATGATTATACACACATGTATGGTACATGACTAGAGAGATATAGATGCACTTGGTTAAGGGATATGTATGATGATGTATGCATATGACACAAATACAGTTTGGATAGAGTGTTAGGTTGCAGGTTTATGTGATAGAGGTAGCAAAGGGTCAGAGTTTTTCAGGAAGGTGAAAACCCTAGTTTTCAAAAGGCGTACGCATGTTGCAATATAGACATGCCGCATACATGCACAGGCTACAATACAGACATGTCACGTACATACACGAGATGCAACACAGACATGTCGCGTACCTGTTGGTTTTTGTTGGTACAGGAAGGTTATAGGTACAGGTTGATTACATACTATTTGTATAGGTTGGTTACGAGTTGTTGGCATAGATTGGTACATGTTTACAGTGGTATATCACACAGTGATAATGTGGCAGTGGTTTCATATTTTCACTTATATTTAAGGGTGACAAGACAGGGCAAGGATAGGTGGTTGTAGCCACCTTCCGTTTGTAGCCTCCTTCTGGTTGTAGCCAGATAATTGGGGAGTTGGAGCTTCCCTAATGTTGTAGTATGAAAATATAGGGGGTGAGAGCCTCCTTCTACTTGTAGTTGGAGAACAAAAGAAGTTGGTGCTTCCAATGAATTTAATTCTTAAAGACATATAAGAAAAAACATTACGTGGTTTTCTCCCGCATTGGGTTTCCACGTAAAAATACTGATGTACTGTGTATGTGTATGATTTTTCATTGTTCATGGTTTATTTAGTCTACACTTATTGAATGATAATGTTATATTGATCATAAATATAAATAACACTTACATACTGTGGTTAAAAGGATTAAAAATATTTATTACTGATTCACCTCCCTCTTAGTAATCCAACACCTTAGAGGGAAACCCATGGGTAAAACTGTGAGGGAACTTGCACCAAAGCGTAAGTATGTTAAGTAGGTTTCCAACGTAACTGATCCACCTGCTCAATCCTATCCCCTTTTCACTTTGTTCTTGAGATGTTGGATTTCATCACCAACTAGTACGTTCATTGGGAGAAGTCATTGTTTTGCCTGTTGGTTTTCTATATTTTTAGCAAGTGTTGTTTGTTCACCCTAACTGTGCTTAATATTGGTAATGTGGCTAAAAAAGGTCTTCGTCAATCATGTAGGATGCAAGGGTTTCCTCTGGAAGGCTACAGACCCTTACCTCCTAATTCACTTGAAGACACTTTCTATGAAGAAGTTGAAAACTATTCAGACACTGGGAGTGCTGCTACTTCTTTGATTGAACATCATGACGGAGAAATCGTAGTAGTTCAGGAAATATCGGTCCTATCCTTTATTTAAACCCAACATTTACCAACCCTCTTGATCCACTTCTTATCCGAGTAGACTCTACAGGAAATATCGTAGCTGAAGATTATCCTAGATTACCGTCAAGACCATTTGGAAAAATTGACATGGAACCAGAACAACCCAATACAAATGAAGACTATACAACCTCTATATGCTCTACTGAAATGGTAGATCCACATCAAACTCTTGTTCATCCTATATGGATAAATCCATTGGGTCGTGATCTTTATGAAAAATTCAATTTGAATCAACACCTCTTTATCCCTCCACATATATCTTCCACCATAGGTGCAGATGCATGACCATCGAGTCAGTACTCTGACCGCCCTGCCGAAAAAACACTTAATACCACTACCACTTCAAGACAAATAACGAGTGATACAGGTCTTATACTTCCTAGTAATTTACAAAATATTATGATGGTTACACCGACAATGCCTCTTCAAGCAACAACTTCTTTCACCTCACAAAATATTGTTGGGACACCTTCCCATCATAGAATGCAAAATCCTGTTATACCAAAAATCCCTACTGGGGGGGAAATCCTTCTTTACTTGACAAATCCCTACTAGAGGAAAACCCTCTTTGAGTGGACAAATCCCTACCGGGGGGAAACCCTCATTTGGGGGACAAGTCCCAATCATTTCCCAAACTATAACAAGGGGGAAAGTTCCAAGTTATTTTTTCGAAAACCCACAACCATCCTGGGGACCACCCTAGGGAGGATCTTTTAACCCACCACACCAGGGAGGCTATGAAAATCCCAACCCACAAGGAGGATCTATAAATCCTAATTCTTCCAGACTGTATTCTGGACAACCATTCCCAGGTGTCCTGAATCCCACTTGGGGTCCTCAAGGCCAATCATATTTTCCTCCATAGGGTCAAACCAATTACCCTCCTCAGGGTCAACCTGGATATCCTCCTCATGGTTAGACTAGTTACCCTCTTCAGGGTCAAACTAGTTACCCTCCTCAGGGTCAAATTGGTAATCCTCCCCAAGGTCAACCCGGTTACCCTCCTCAAGGTAAAACTAGTTATCCTCCCCTAGGTTACACTGGTTATCCTCCTTAGGGTCAAGTTGGTTTTCCTTCACCTTTTTCCCAAGTTCCTCAACAAATCAATCCTACTTTTTCTTGCCAAAATCCACAACAACAACCACATATGGGAGGACCTTCTAGATACGACTTTCCACCACAACCAGTTTATGGTCCTACTGGTGTCCCCATGCCTCACCAATATCATTCTCCAAGTAATCGACAATTACCCTTCTTGGCTAATTTAGATCTACCGAACCTGTCGAGATTGAAAAATGATCCCATATTGCACTTTCCCTTCTGGCCAATAATTCCCGCCAAGTTACCATCAAATATTCCACAATTTGACAGTAAACCTGGAGAAGACCCTAATAACCATGTCATGAAATTTCATATTTGGTGTTCAACAAACTCACTGATGAATGAATCTATCTGTTTGCATATTTTCCAGTGTACTCTTACGATCTCAGCGGAGAAATGGTACATTTAATTACAACGTGGATCTTTTCAAGATTTCAATTTGCTTGCGATGGATTTTCTCACCCATTTTCAATTTCCAATTAGATATGAAACCAGAATGAAACTTTTGAAGTCCCTTCATCAGAATAACTCCGTACACATTTATGATCATATTCATGAGTGGAGACGATGACAACGGTTGATCACAACTGCCATCCTTGACCATTTGTTGGCATAATGGTTCACAAAATCCATGTTACCTCCTATTGCTTGTGATGTGGCAATGGGAGGTGTTGTTATAGAAGAGGAAGCTATTGATCGTGCACAATATCTGGATCTATTTTATTCCCAATCTGGTACTTTTTATGAACTGAACCCAAATGCTCCCCATACATCAATCGATCCATCCAAACCATCCTATACCTCTCATTCATACAGTGTTATCGGTTCCGTCAAAACTCAACCTTCCTCACAATCAAATGGTACAACAAATCATTCAATATCTACCCCGACTACAGTGCAAACTTTTGTCCCATCAAATTCCACCCCCACTAAAGTTTATGAAGTAAATGCAGTTCAACCTACTTCACCACCACAATCGTTGGGGGGGGGGGGAGAAAACTAAGCATAAATCCAAGAAAAATACTAATCAAACAAAAAATACAAAAACACAGGCCCAACCACCTGCTGCTGAAAAGAAACCACAACGCAAACTGAAATTTCCCTGTCTCATATGTGCTAAATATCATTACACAAGAGACTGTCCCCACCGGGAAGAAGTATCAAAATTATTTGAAGGAAATTCCCAACCCATTGTTTTGACACATCCTTTTCCACAACAACAATCATCGGTTGCACAAAATCTTGAACCTTCGCAAGGAGGAAACGTAGGTCATCCTCATAAAGAGGATGCTTCCTCAAGTGCACATATTTACATGTTCAACAATGTAGATTTGACCATTAGAAATACAACATATGAAACACATCCCGAGAATCCTAGTAAAGAAAGTGTAACTAATGGAGCCGTGACTGACCCCTTCCATATGGACCTCTCCAAATTGAGAAACCTACCTTTTAATCTATCTTACATCTGCCCAAGAGTACTATCTGAAAGTCGTAACTTTCGTGCTGCCCAAAAATACAACATTGTTGAATATTTGGCACAAGCACCTTATGCAATGTCGGTTCTTGAAGTTCGACAACACTGCCCCAACCAATGTAGGACCCTCTTGGTAGCCATTGGAGCTATAGATCCCGATTCATCCAATAATTTTACGTTTAACCTGGAAAATTTTAAATCAAGGCTCTCTCACGAACTTGTGTTTCAAATCGATGTTGTTGTTCACAATCAACATATTCATCGCACTATATTGGATGAAGGAGAATCAACCTGTGTCATGTCCTTGGCCTATTGGAAAGGTCTTAAATCCCATGGTATTAATAATCTCCTACCATGTACACCTGATGCTCGCAATCAAACAACCAACAATATTCCATTTTTGGGGGACTCAAATATTACTTATGAAAGTGTAGGAGTAGGTATACTGAAAGATTCTTTGCTCATGGGAACTTTCCCCGCACCCGTTCCTCAAATATCATATAATATTACAACAATAAATATTATTTCGACCATGGTACTTCAATCCCTCGAATCATATGATCCTTGGATTGTACCTAGTCCTTTAGAATTCGATACACTAGGTGACACCATGCCACTTAGTCCCGCCGAGGCCAAATACAAAGCCATTCAATCCGCCTCTCCTTCACCCGATGACCAACATCTGCTAGCATCTAATTCTTATTCACTACCATCCTAGTTAGATTCCTTTCCATTGACCTTTGATTACATCCTACAGATTTTTCCATCCGATGAATCCATTATGGAAATGCTTAGTATCGAAGAGTCACCATAGGATGATAACCACCACTGCTCGTCCTTTCTTCCTAGTTTGTATGAAATTGAGAAAGATATTCCATCTATCTTTCCAATTGATATTGTCAATACTCCTCAATCTATGAAACTCACTCAGAATACGATCTCCAAGGGAAATTTAGGAAACATATAAAAAATCATAAGTATTGACATATCCGAAAAATAAGGTGTCGTGGAAAACATACAACTAGGTGCGAACTGTTGAATTGAAGAGATTGAAAATTACACCACCTTGTTTAAATAATTCAGTGACGTTTTTTCCTAGAGATATGAAGAAATGCCAGGGATCGACCCTGTGATCATTGTGTATGAAATCAAAACTTACCCTAGAGTTAAACCCATACGAAAGAACCTTCTCCCTGTTCATCCTAAGAAAACTGTGGAAATAAAGGCAGAAGTAGAAAAATTACTGAAATCTGGTTTCATTTACCTTGTACCTATGACCAAATGGGTTTCCAACATTGTTTCGGTCACAAAGAAACAAGGTACATTTCACGTTTGCGTCGATTATAGGGATCTAAATAAGGCTTGCCCGAAAGACAATTACCCTATGCCCTTCATCGATCAAATTATCAATAATTGCACCGTAAGCGTCATTTTCTCTTTTATGGATGAATTTTCCGACTATAACCAAATTGATATTTTACCTACTGATCAACACAAAACAGCCTTCATCTACTCGTGGGGGATTTTCGCATATTGAAAATTACTTTTTGGCCTTAAAAATGTTGGAGCCACTTTCCAGGGGGCTATGTCGTACACTTTCCATGATATCAAACATATTTTTGAACCCTATCTCGATGACTTGCCAGCCCATTCGGCTCATCGCAAATATCATATTGGTCATCTAAGAGAGATCTTTCTTAGATGTAGAAATTACAACATACGTATAAACACCAACAAACGCATTTTTGTTGTTGAATTAGGGAGACTCCCAGGCTTCGTGGTATCCAAATATGGGATTACGGTGGATCCCTTAAAAGTGAAAGCTATCATTTCTTTACCTCCTGCCAACAATTTTACCCAACTCCAAAGTTTGCAAGGGAGGACAAATTTCTATGCAGTTTCATGTGCAATTATGCCGAAATTACAAAAGGATTCATGATATTGAATCAAAAGGATGTCCCTTTCATCTGGTATGCAATTTCTCAATGCTCATTTGATGATCTCAAACATGCTTTAATGAATACACCACTGTTACATCCCCCCAACTATGTGAGAGATTACATCCTTTATTTGACTGCCTCTTCTTCCACTATTTCCATGGTGTTATTTCAAGAGGATGATGACGACGCAAAACATGTTATCTATTATTTAAGTAAGATCCTTTCAGGTCTTGAACTCTGTTATTCACATGCTGAAAACTTGGCTTTGGTGGAAGTCATTGTTGTCCAAATATTTCAACACTACATCTTACTTCACACTACCACGATCATTGCTGACTCAAACCCCATGTATCACATCTTGACTCATCAAGTACTTAGGAGAAAATATTCCAAATGGATCGTCATTCTCCAATAATTTGATCTCGAGTTCACCAAATCCAAAGCAAATAAATTGTTGGTTTTTGTTGAGTTAATTTGCGATCTTCCCCATACCGATGAGGAAACTGAGCCCAGTGATTCCCTTCCAGATGAATCATTATTCCTTATCAGTACGTCTAACCCATGGTATGGATACATTATTTTATGTCTCCAGACCCAACGCTTCCAACCAGGTATTTAACGTGACAAATGATGTCGTATTAGACACCATTCAAAGTACTACCTTATTGTTGGAGACACTTTGTATCATCGTGGTATTGATATTGTTCTACAATGTTTCTTAACCCATGAAGAAGTTGAGAATATTTTAAATGGATGTCACCTTGGAGCTCATGGAAACCATCTCTCTGGGATGGCTACAACCCAAAAAATCTTACGTGTTGATTATTTTTGGCCATCCATATTCAAAGGCTACATTGAGGCCGTTAAAAAATACCCACCCTATCAAATATTTCAGAAGAAAGAATGTACCCACCCAACTCTTCTTCATCCAATTGTCACCATCATCCCATTTTCCATATGGGGTATTGATTTCAAGCAATGTAATCCTACCTCATCCGGGGGGCATGGTTATATTATTGTCACAGATGATTATTTCACTAAATGGGCCGAGGCTATGCCTACATTTATAAACAATGGTCAAACCAAAACCATCATCATGTTTAACCACATCATCGCTCATTTCAGAGTCCCACAAGCTATCATAACTGATCACAGATCCCATTTCCAAAATCAGATGATGAGTGAATTGCACACCAAATTGGGTTTTCAACATGAAAACTCATCCCCTTACTATCCTCAAGCCAACGAACAAGCTAAATCCATCAACAAAGTCTCTAAAACCATGCTTCAACACATGGCGGGGGTGAACAAAACCACTTGGAATTTGCAACTCTTCTCAACACTCTGTGTTGGATTACTGAGGGGGGGGGGGGATTAGTAATAGAGAAATTTAATCCTTTTTAACCAAATAATCCAAGTTTTATGTCAATGTATAATTATCATCCAATAATGAGCAATGAACAAATGAACAATCATACACATACACAATACACCGGTGTTTTACGTGGAAACCCAAAGAGGGAGAAAACCACAGAATGCTTTTTCTTATATGTCTTGAAGAATTACATTCATTGGAAGCACCAACTTCCTTTGTTTTCCAGCTGCAACTGGAAGGAGGCTCCAACCCCTTAGTTTCTCAGGCTACAACTTGAGGGAAGCTCCAACTTCCCAATTATCTGGCTACAACCAGAAGGAGGCTACAACCTCCTATGTTCTCCAGCTACAACCGGAAGGTGGCTACAACCACCTGTCCTTGCCCCATCCAACCGCTCTGAAGTAGAAGTAGAATGATGGAACCATTGTCACACTATCATTGTGAGATATACCACTGTAAACCTGTACCAATAAATCTAAACCATGCATCAACCTGTACCTCAACCTGTACCATAAACAAGTGCATCAACCATGCACCAACCTGTACCAAACAACCTATAATCAACCTGTACCAAACAACCTATAATCAACCTGTACCGTAAACAAGTGCATCCAACCATGTACCAAGTATGTACCAATCATGTTTCAACTACTCATCAACTATGACTCATTAATATGTACCAACATCATCAACTATACACCTCATGTATGTGCCAACTCATCAACTACTTGTCTCAACCAT
>ML789572.1:90757-103206 GCA_009831015.1 Picea engelmannii
CTCATCAATATGTACTAACATCATCAACTATACACCTCATGTATGTGCCAACTCATCAACTACTTGTCTCAACCATGTACTCAACATGTACCTCAACCAAAAACCCTCATCAATTTCATCATCCAAATCTAATTTGTAGCTATATAATAGACCTGGTGTATATGATCACATTCTTGCAAACCTTCCTAGCATTTTCATCAAACTTTTCTTTAGTCTCACATGCCTAGTTTTTGATTAGTCAACAACCCTAACTTGAAGTAATCATAAATTTGTACCTGTAATGAATAAAGATCTAAAACTGATATACAATGTTCTTCAATGTGTTTTATGCAATTCCTCCAGGTGTCACTACTTGGAACCTCTCAGAAAAGGAGTTATAGGAAAAATGACATACCTTGCTGGATTCTGGCTTATTCTAGAGAGCGACCTTGTAGAGAGTGCCCCCTAATCATGGGCACCAAGGCACCGATATCTAGGATGTCACCCCCTAATTTGGTTCATTTTCACCTTTCACTTGTAATTTCCCTTTTCACTTGAATTTTTTCCCATTTGGAGCGATTTTTCTATCGTTGATTGCGGGAGCTACATGCCATCATTCTACGTTTCGTTTGGACCAGGTTAGAGATCTGATCCTCCTCTTCATTTTCCATGGTTTTATTTTTCATTTTGATTCATGTTTCAGTGCTTTTAGGCTCTTGAAGGACCTCTAATGCACCCTACTAGGGTGGCACTCCCCTAAGGCATAATGAGGGGTGACATTCTAGATATCGGTGCCTTGGTGCCCATGATTAGGGGGCACCATCGCTTAGGGGGAGACATCATGGGCACCAAGGCACCGAGGCATACCTTGCTGAATTCTGGCTTATTCTAGAGAGCGATATTGTTGAGCATACATCATGTACGTGGTTCAGCCCCACCCTGGGGCTACGTCCACCAACTCTTCCCTTCTTTATTATCTTTAGTCAAGCTTCTTACAAGCATAGAGCATCCACGTCTCAGTCCGCAGAGGATGGGAGATCTGTGCACCTTGATAGATCCTCATTCCTTGCATTACAACACAAAGCCTTCCAAAATATGTTACAACCACTTGCACTTAGCTCTGCAAGTCTCACACAGTATTCAAAAAGCAGGTACTTAGCACTTAGCACTCTTACAATAGTACTCTTACAATCCCTTGATCACATAGATCGGATCTCTAGCACTTAGCACTACTTATCACTTTCACTACTACTACCACTACAACTCCTAGTCTTCTATATATACATTACAAAAGTGGGCCTAAGCATGGGTAAACCCATGAGCCGACAATCCCATACCCGTTACATAATCCAAAAAACCAAAAAAGCCCTAAAAAGGGGCCGAGATCCTACGATCTCTGCTTCGTCTTACGCTCCGCCTTCGACAGCCTGTTGAAGTCCCAAAATAGGTCAACATGACCAAGAGTCCACAAAACTTGGTCAAGGGCCAACATGCCCCCAACACTCACCTGTGACTCATCCCGAGTCGCTCTGGTCTGGGTAGTTCTGCTTCGAAAGCCTCGAGCTTGGCTCGAGCTACTTGGAATTGTTGTTGTCCCACGACCTCTTGTTTAGTGAACTCTTGGATGACTGCATTATTGATAGGTCCTTCTTGGCGTTGTTTAGCTGCAGTGACAACCTGCTCCAATTTTGCTCCTCTGCCTTCAACTTCTGTGAACAATTGGTAAGCCTTGTCTTGTACGGGTTGGAGCCTTTGAGTTACTTCCATAAATCTACTCTGGATAGTGTGGATCTGATGTTGGGCAGTGCATTACTCTTGAGATCACTTCATTCTTTCTATGGCTGATAGGGCCTTCAACTACGCCTGTAGTGTCTTTGTGTGCTGCTTCGCTTCCTGGAGTTGCGACTCCAGTGCCTGCAATTCTGGGTTCTCAGTGAGTTTCTCATATGTATGGGAAATGTGATTACTCAGTTGCTTGCATTCCATGGCAAGGGACTTTAGTCTCTCAACTGTGCTCCGGGCAGTTTCTTCTCTTTGGTCCCTTACATCCTGCGGAGGCTCGGGCACTGTGCGGAGCTCTAAGTATGCTATGCGTTGTTGTAGCTTCTGGATAGATTTTGTGAGCTGGTCTACTTGGTTTGTGACTCGGTCCTCTGCCTTTATTTCTACGAATGTCACAAAGTGAAGTGCTCTGCTGACCGCTTATTTTACTTCGAGTTGCTCTACGAGCAATTGTTCTTTTCCTTGTTGCATCTGTGATTTTTCTTCGTCGAAATTCTCTTGGAGAGCAGTCTTTTCCTGTTCTGTAGCACTGTGTTGTTATACAGGTATGCCTTGATCTTGCCTCAAGGCCTGGTTGGCTTGTTCTATTTCTTCTTGTGCTCATCGAAGGCGAGCTTCGATTGTATCAGCTAGTCGGTGGATTTGGGCTAGCTCATCTCCCAACTCAAGTTCTCCTGATGGTAGGGGCGCAGTGGAGACTGCGTGACTGGAATGAAGGGCCTGATGTACCCCTCAGAGCTTGACCTCAATTCTGTCATACATTTCTTCCTGCTTGGCTTCTTGTTTTTCTACTATTTCTAGTGAAGCATCGTTCAGGGATGCAATAATGAAGTCAAAATCATCTGAGGTAAAGACAATCTGCATTTTGGTCATGGTGGCTTTCGATTTCTTCTGAGAAGAAGGTTTCAGAGGTGAAACCTTCCTCTTCTTCTAGGGATCAACCTTGTCTTTGTGTGGTGTTACTTCGCTTGGCTTCTATTCATCTTCTACTTCATCATCACCCCCTCGGTTAGGTGATACTGAAGCAGTCTTTCCTAAGGCACTGCTTAAATATTGGAATTCTTCAATCTTCTTTGTTCTGGGTATGTTCTTTTCCTTTTGAGTGTCCTCCAGGCTGTCAATATCAGATATCTCTGTAGGGTCTACTGGAATAAGGAGGTCTGCTGACCAGTCCTTAGTGATCTCCTCCAGGTCCTCTTTTGTCATCTTGTAGTATGACTGAAGTTGTTGCTTATGTTCATCGACTCGCGCTGTAATGCAAATGAAATGTCGATCTGAGCTAAACTTCATCAGGGGATGGAATCTCTGTAAGGTGTTCGGAGTCATGCGAGGTTTAAGCTCGATGGATCTCTTCAGCTGAAGGTAGTATGTATGAAAAATAACATTTGACTGCCACTGTTTGTTCATATCACTTGAGTACCAGAGTGTAGCGAACTTCATAGTGAGTGGTTCAAATGGTTCAATATCTGGGAAGGTCGCACCTTCCGACATCTCCTAGGAAACAAAGTCGATGAGGATCAGGAGCTAGCTAAAATGAAATTTGTAACCCTAATCCTGTGCTTCTCGACAATCTAGCTCAAGCCGATTTACTAGGTATTTCGCCCAGTTCATCTGTAGGCCTTCCGCGCACTTCCCTGTGAGGTCAACGACAAAGCTGGTGACTTGTGTAGGTCAGTTCTTCCTTACTAAATTTCCTGCAATTAGCTGACAAGTGAGGCGCACTGCGCCATTCTAGATGGAGGCTACCTTGTAACCTCGTGTTCCCTTCTCAACATCGCCATAGGTGTCCTTGATCTTTTGTTCTAGTGCGCGGTCCAACGGTCTGGTGGTGAACCATAAATGCCTTTCTACCCATTCAGAGCGTTGGTTTAACGGTTATAATATACCCAATGGCTATATTTCTTCGCCACGACGAAGTGCCATGTGATGCTGTTCTGATATCCCGGTGAAGCTCCAATTTTGCAAATTTTCCTTCTGCGAGGTTCCTTCTGGGTCCTTCTGTAACTTAACTCTCTTCTTACTTAGCTTTCTAGCCTTCTTTCCAGTGAGCTTTGTCTTGGTATTCCTTTTTCCATTCTGATTCTTATCTTCTTTTGGCATAGTCACTTCACGCTGTTGACATTCTTTCCTAGGGTTCGAGGGTGATATTTCTCCTTTATCTGGGATAGGTATTTCAATATTTTGTGGGTCTTCTAGTGTTCTTGCAATGTTGACATTTGGGTCTCTTGTTTTAAATAGCTTCGATTTGTTCTCATGTTCTTCAATCAAGAGTGTGATCCTTCCAGTCATGAAATCCTTTAACTCTTGCTTATTCTGCTCTAAGAATTTTTCTTCTTCCTTCTTTCTGGCCTGATCTCTTTCAATCCAAGGTTTTCCGAGTAACATGGTAAATGGGGTGTTGTTCTCAATAAATTTAATAATATCAAAATCTTCTTCTGTCGAAGTTCCATTGGCATTCATAGATATCTGAGTGAGCTTTCCACATAGGTTTATCAATTTTCCTCTAAATAATCCTATTCCTCTCAATGAAGGAGTTATAGTAGGCTTCCCTAAAAGTTCCCAAGTTATTTCTGTCATGATATTCACCCGTGTTTCCTGATCTAGGACATAATCAATGTCGAAGTCTCCTATTATTTCTTCTAGGCATGCTTTTCCTTTGAAGATCTCTGATAAGCTGACATGTCGGTGGTCATTCATGGTTTCTTTCATCTGTAACAATACTTTCTCTGATTCTATCTGGGGTTCTGCCATAATCGTAGTTTCTGGATCTGCCTTAGGGTTTTCTTGTCTCATGTTCATTCCTTCAAGCTTATCAATCATTCTAGGGCAATCCAACACTTCATGGTCCATAACTTTACAAAAAAGACAACTAGGTCTTCTCCCAGGGCATTCCTTAGCAAGATGTCCTGGTTTTCTACAACTGTAACAGAGGGTTAATCCTCTCTTTCTTTTAAATGATCCCCAACCCTTCCTGTACCATGCACTAGGATCATAGTAGTTGACCTGCAAAAAATGCTTTATAGGATCCTACATCCACTTGTTAGTCCAAACATTCTTTCTATGCATAGGTATAACATATCTTTCACTATTCTTATCAGATCTACTCATATCAAACCTTCTTTAATCTATTAGTGCCCTAGTTTTCAAGCTAGGATAGAATCTATCAAACATATCTAGATCCATACTGTTGAAACAAAAATTTCCACTTATCTTACTTCTACAGAGAACAAAGCTTTCAGATCTAGAACTTTTCACTATTCTTACCTTTATCAGAACACAGAGCTTCCAGATCTTACCTCTTTTCTTCAGATCTGACCTCTTTTCTTGGCACAGAGCTTCACAAGTCAAGTAGAATGTTGTGCACTAGGGAAACAGATCTACGCACAGAGATTTCACAGTTTCAGGTCGGATCTTTCCACAAAGCTTCTTCTTCCTCAGTTCCTAGAAATCACAGTTTCAGGTCCCGACAACGGAACCATTTGTTGGCAAAGGGGCAGACCCAGGGTTCAACGCTGCAACAGTGCACCAACAAAACCCTAACTACCGACCCTTTTGGAAACACCTACGAAGAAGATGAACTCTCACCTGAGGTAGAGGTAGAGGTGGTTACATGACTCAGGTGTCTGCAACCTTAGCTGGGACATAGATCTGTGATTGTAATACTTAACAGAGCACTTAGCACAAACAGTTCATCGATATTTAACCACTATCTGCTCCACAGATAAAGCAGAGCATCATATCATTCAGATCTAATGTATATAAGCACTTAGCATAAAGATATAGATTAGATATAGAAGATTCAAGCACTAAGCACATCCACATAGGTCATATCTAGCATCCATATTCATTGTAAGCACAAAGCATGAACATATCTATCTATCTATATCCAAGCATTTAGCAAGTAACACATCAATACATCGCACAAAGCAGAGCAACACAGCACGTACGTGGTTCACCCCCACCCTGGGGATACGTCCGCCAACTCTTCTCTTCTTTATTATCTTCGGTCGATCTTCTTACATGCACAGAGCATCCAAGTCTCACTCTGCAGAGGACATAAGATCTGCGCACCTCGCTAGATCCTCCTTCCTTGCATTACAGCACAAAGCCTTCCACAATCTGTTACAACCACTTGCACTTAGCTCTGGAAGTCTCACACAATATGCACAAAGTAGGTACTTAGCACTTAGCACTCTTACAATAATACTCTTACAATCCCTTGATCACACAGATCAGATCTCTAGCACTTATCACTACTTATCACTTTCACTACCACTACCACTACATCACCTAATCTTCATTATATACATTACAAAAGTGGGCCTAAGCATGGGTAAAACCATGGACCGACAATCCCATACCCGTTACATAATCCCAAAAACCCAAAAAGCCTTAAAAAGGGGCCAAGATCTCGCGATCTCTGCTTTGTCTTGCGCTCCACCTTCGACAGCCTGTCGAAGTCCCAAAATAGGTCAACATGACCAAGAGTCCACAAAACTTGGTCAAGGGCCAACACCAGTCCCCATATTGCTTCCAAATCACATATGGCATATGTTCTTTAGTTCCTTGAGCTGAGGATATTTAACTGGTGTGCAAGATTTTTGGAAAATGTGAAGGATTTGATTTCCAAATGTAGACCGAGAAAACATAAGAAGTTTAGATATGGATCTTTCCTTTTATCGATCTTCTTGGAACGAGTACCACAGATGCAGCCACATGTTATATTGATGGAGCACCCTGTATCTGAGCCCCGGATGGAGAGGTGGACCAGTCTTTCACCTTGGTTGGGAAATGAGCCCACATCCTTAGATATCGGTGCCTTGGTTCCCATGATTAGGGGGCACGCTCTACAAGGTCCCTCTCTAGAATAAGCCAGAA
Organism: Picea engelmannii; assembly: GCA_009831015.1. Classification (NCBI taxonomy): domain Eukaryota; kingdom Viridiplantae; phylum Streptophyta; class Pinopsida; order Pinales; family Pinaceae; genus Picea; species Picea engelmannii. Next base: position 97,397 of record ML789572.1, read on the forward strand.
TTCAACAAGGTATGCCTCGGTGCCTTGGTGCCCATGATGTCACCCCCTAAGCGATGGCGGCCCCTAATCATGGGCACCAAGGCACCGATATCTAGTATGTCGCCCTTCATTATGCCTTAGGGGAGCGCTACCCTAGTAGGGCACATTAGAGGTCCTTCAAGAGCCCAAAACCACTGAAACATGAATCAAAATGAAAAATAAAACAATGGAAAATGAAGAGGAGGATCATATCTCTAACCTGGTCCAGACGAAATGCAGAATGATGGACTGTAGCTCCCGTAATCGACGATAGAAGAATCACTCCAAATGGGAAAAAATTCAAGTGAAAAGGGAAATTACAAGTGAAAGGTGAAAATGAACCAAATGTTTTACCAAAGATGACTTTTTGCCTTTTGAAAACTAGTTTTATCTTACTCTTTTTCACATTTATATTACCTATCTTTTGGTTTTTTCGCAATTATCGTCATTTTTTAAGGAATTGCTAACATTTTTTGTTGAGGATGACTTGTTTATGCAGGAACATATGAATAAAAATCATTTTGTCACCTTGTAATCTCTACAAGAAAACTTTGTGGTCCTTCGAGCTCGTTAAAATATGAAGAGTCGTCTGTTGGAATATAGTTTAACCCTTTTTCAGTCCCAATAGAATAACTACGAAAAATGAATACTCTAGTCAAATATCAACTAGAAGAGTTCTACGTCGTATTATTTTATGCTTTTTTGGGCCTCGAAGACTAAAATTACAAATCAAGAACACCCAAAAAGTTTTCTTTAAGTTATTTTCAAACTCCCTAAACATGAAAAATAACTGAGTTTTCCTTCTTTGGACTTGTAAAACTATACATTGAAGGGCCCATATGGGAACATACCCTTACTTCTTCTAGTTCATTAAAAATAGGAAGAGGAACTTACCGAAGGTGAGTTATAACGATCACATGTTATCCTCCTCAAGCTCGATAGACAAGAAAGAGATACTCATCTATCTGGATGGGGGGAAAATTGAAGGAAGTGGGTCAAGTGTCTTGAAACCTTTAAGGCAGTTGTTTTTGTCGCCCTTGAACATGGCACCCATTTTCATTTCACCTTACATTTGGTTAATTCAATATACCCCGAGTCATACCAATCCAACGAGTCTTGTTACTCCTTCGGCTCATCCGAAGAGTGCCCCAGTCATTGTCGCACTATGTTTTGGTCCATTTCTCAACTGAGTTGAAAGCTGCCAAGTCTTGTATCGTGCCTCATAAATTTTCAAGGGAAGTCTTTCACTTCATATCAAACATCCACAATATTACTAGTTTCCATCCATGTGTCAGTCCATATTTCCAATCTCATATAATTTTCCTATAACTGTTACGTGTCGATGATAGGGGATAAATCAAGGCCCTCCTTCCATGAGTATTTTCCTGTGAACTTCAACACATCATCCGAGAATTTGACTTATAAACACAACAATACCTTGGAACCGGCATGCCTCAATGGTAGGTCTCCTCACCTTCGATAATGGGTTTACATCATTGACCCCTGATCGATTGATTCCATAGATGTTCAATCTCAGCTCAATTATTCACATTCCTTGGAATGTACCAGGGTACCTTTGGAATCATTGACATCATTGGTGATTTCCCTTGCATTTGTTAAATTGTATACATCAATGACTGGTAATCAAGAGATTTCTACCATGTTTGACATCAAAACATCCATTCACATGGAAAAAATCGTACTATTTCGGTATCGGGACGAAGACCATGGGTTGAGAACCCACTCTGTTATGTGCTTTTCCTAGGTTGAGACGAATATTATTTGATTGATTTACATAAATCCACTTTGTATTGGTCCTTGTCTATGTTCTTATCATATTGTAGCTCCACTATGTATTCTTTCGTGGATGCGATCAAGTCATGTCATGGAGAAATGGATCCACACTGTATCTTTGGTGGCCATCTCCCTAGTCAATATCACTATGGATCCACAGTGTATTGGTCAACGACCATGCTTTGAGTAATTTATATTCCGAGCATAGGTATGCCTGCCTAGGGAAAGAAACGTATATCAATACTATTTTATGATTATTTGCAGCTTCTACCAGGTTCTCCGACTCCACCACCCTTGCATTGAACAAAGTGTTTCAACCACAATTTTCTCTTATGACCTCACACTTTGGGGGGAAATCTATTACACATCAAAATTCCACACTTGCAAATAAAGTGTCGTAAGTGTCACACATGGTGCAAATGTCATGTTTTGAGTGTCGCAAGTGTCCCATGTGGCACAAACGTCACATTCTAAGTGTCACAATTGTCATAAGTGTCACACCTAAACTGTCACAAGTGTCATAACATTCTTTATGCACTTTTTGTAAGTGTCTCAACTCAATCGACACCTTAGAAACATTTGTCACAACCTCCAAATCATGTTAGAGAGAAAACCCCCATCATTGGTAGTTGAAGCACATCTTTTCCTTGGAAAATTCAACTTATTATTGAGAATTTATGAAGGGTGGTGCCCCCCTGGCCATATTGGGGGAGTTCCATGGTCCCCCCTATGCCATGTCAGGGGAGCTCCATTTCTAGGATGGCACCCTGTCTTTCAATATGGGGGAGCACCATTCTTGTTGAGGAAAAATGGGGATCTTCTCCACCAAATTATATGGGCCATCTCTCTTAGATTGGGTTAGTTATGTTCGACCCTCATGCTTGCCCCCCCCCCCTAGTATATTATCCAAACCTCAAGGGTCTCTCTCCTCATCCATATCCATCATTTTCTCATGGTAGTTGCAGTTATCATGCCTATAAATTGAAAGAATTTCCATGGGGAAGGAGGAAAAAATCAGTAATAACATCGTTATTTTGATATTATATTGTTCATGCAAAGGGTTGAATGAGGAGAACCTAAAGGATCTACTTCATATTCAAACTCAGATTGTAAGTATTTTTTTTTGGTGCTCAAATTAATATACTTGGCCTATTTCCTTCAAGTATGTGTACTTTTGCATCTACTTTTCTATTGTTGCTCAATCTTCATAGATATATCTATTTAGTTAATTATATGGAGTGGAAGAAAGGTATCTTTGTTGTTCTTTGCAAGATCGAGGAGCTTAGGAATCAAGCTTAAGATTTGGAGCATCAAGGACAATCACTGGAATAAGGTATGTAACACTTCTCTTCTCCTTGTTTAACTAGCTAAATTAGATCTGAAAGGAATATAACAACCATTTGTACTTTTCTATCTTGGTAACATGGGTTTGATAATCCAAGGGAGATTTCACCTATCCACAATGGAACTATTCCATAACACTACCTTACATCCTTTTCAAAGAGAATGTCTTTCTTACTCTTTCCATAAAATGATCTTATCAACATCCCAAGTATACTATATTATCTTTTACCCTATAAATGTTGGCATTTCAAAGTTGACTTCTTGTTCTTCAAATATTTTATGCAATTTAAATATTGACTTACTTAAATATATCTACCACATAATACATGTTTTATCTAGATTATACAATCGTTCAATGATCATCATGATCACCATCACTTATATTATCTTGTTTCTCTTCTTAATCATATCCTCATATTCTACTAGAATTGCATATTTAAGAGGGATATTGTCACATGTCATGATGATCCAAGTGATGGTGACCATGATGATCATTGAAAGACTACACAATATGGCTGAAACAAAAGACAAGGAATAAATAACAAGAGGTTTGATGAAAGTTTCATTAAGAAACACAATCAAAGGAGAATGATGACCATAAATTAGAGAAGGCTCAACAACTACAGAAAGAAAATATAGTACATTCACAAGGGGAGCAACATCATAAAACTACAAGAGAAAGCACAGTCTAAGGGGGAGAAACATCATAAAACTACAAGAGAAAGCACAGTCTAAGGGGGAGCAACACAAAAAAATGATTTGTGCAAAAAAATGAAGCATAAATATAGTTGGGTGAGCACCTTCAAAAAACAAGAGAAGGAAACACAATCAAAGGGGGAGCATTCCTTATTACCAAAAGGTGTACTAAGATAGGAAGAGTTTCCCTTTTTTCATTGATATCAAAGGGGGAGGGTATTCGTAAAACCATGTGGTTTCAACCATACAATGATAGGGGAGAAGCTAAGTAGTAGAGTATAGAAGTAGCTCAACATTAGAGTACAAAAGTATTTCTAGCAAGGGAAAAATCTAGTAGATAGGTTTTTGGTTTTACTAGGTTTCCATCAATGCAAAAGGGGGGATTGTTGAGAAAATGTTGCCATTGATGTCAAAATGGTTGCAGGTGTGACAATGATGATGATGTGTCTTTGATGACAAAGTGACTACTGATATGGTAGTATTGATGAGGTGTTATTGAGGTCAATGGTTGATTGATATATGGTTGTCAAAGATTCCCTGGAGCAGGTTAGTTGCCAGTATGCTTGTCTTCAGCATGTCTATCAACATGAATGTCAGCTTGTGAGGATCTTGCTCCAAGTGGAATTTTACCATTCATCTCTTTGCAAGCATTCAAAACAACTCAAATACAGGAAGCAAATCAACCATTAGAATTTGGGGTCCATGTAATAACATGTTGGGGATTCAAAGCAACTCAACTACATGAATTTGAGATTCTGGTAATAACATGTTGGTAACTCTTTGGAAGTAGAACGACAAGAAGCAACTCAACTACAAGAATTCAATATTCTGGTAATAACGTATTGGGAATTCAAAGCATCTCAACTACAGGAATTCGAGATTCCGGTAATAACGTATTCATAACATTTTAACAACTAATTTGCTAAGGTAGGAAAAGGAAGATATTAACCATGTGATTCTTGGCCACGATGGGTTCATGTATCTTGCAAATAATTTTTGAAAATATGAAGTCGAGTTTCTTGAGCACTAGAGGGAAAAGAACAAATCATGATCTTGTTATTTCTATCACGTTTGGATCTACATGACTTTAACCTTGTGCTTTTCCCCGCCTTTTTGGGTCCACATAGAATTGACATGATCTCTATACATAACAAATCAATTGATTAAAAGTTGTGTGAGTGTGTGAATGAAAAGAATGTGAAAGTAACTCTGAAATTGTGCTTGTGTATTCTGGGAATCGTTGGTGTAAATTTTCGTTTTGCAGATTTGGAAATCGTTGGTGTACCTTCCTTTTGGAGATCTAGAAATCACATAAGTCTAAAATCGCTTGTTTACATTTTGTTTGAGCTTTGAAAATCACAGAGGTGTATTTATGTTGATATTTGATGGCGTGGAGGTAAAAAACGTTTAGGTATGTGTTGGATGAAATGTTTAAATATATGAAATTGTGTTTCAAGGTTTGCTGGAGGTTTTGAGCATGTTAGACGTTTGTTGGAGGTTCTGGGCATGTTAAACGAATCATAGGGCACATTCTCTTCCATGTTGATATTGTAGGAGTTTGGTAATCGATGTTGTAGCGTTCAAATCATAGAGATTGTAATCATCGGAAATATCTTTGGTTAGGGTTATGAAATCACAAGAGTAATTGATCATTGAGTCAAGCCCTAAATACGAACTAAAAGGTAGAGAAAAAAAGTCAAGGGCATAGTGCATAAAAGGAATATGAAGTATTGAATTAAGGGATGCGATATGATATGAACTACATAAGATTTTCTGAATATTTGATACAAACTACAAAAGGGTTTTTGAATCTAAATTACAATGTGAAAGGTATGTGATTTATCCCTGAGTAGATTCTATTCCTGAACTTGAAATATGAAAATGTCAAAGACTGTAATGAAGTAATTATTCAATGTTGTGAGGTGTGAAAAATGACTCTGTTTGGGAGCTTTTAGGAG
>ML789572.1:114620-178780 GCA_009831015.1 Picea engelmannii
GAGTCATCTACCACATGATGTATAGAGGTTGGAGATGTGACATCGACATGACTTGTGGAGACTAGAGTGATTCCCCCCAACATGACTAGCAATGGCTGGTTGCGGGTATTCAACATGACTTGCAGAGGTCGTTGACCAATCTCCAACATGAATAGAAGTGGTTGGTGATGGAGCTCCAATATGACTGGTAGTGATTTGACTAGTGGTGGTGGTGAGTTGTGGCATTTGAGACCAAGGTCCCGGGAAAGATTGGTTTTGAAACATTACAGACCAAGACGGGTCCCGATTTACACCCTGTCCCTGTTCGGAAAGGTAGTGTTCTCCGCCTAATTGATCCATAGAGGTTTGTATAGGCATCATCATTGAAGTAGATGTTTGTGATAAGACAAAAGTATGATAAGGATTATTCAAGTGAGGATATATGTTGACCCCATGTGAAAGGGTTCCGTGAAGAGGGTATCCTGAACCGTAAAACTAATTCCCTCTGTATGAAAGATCCAGAGATATATGTGGACCCACCATAGGAAAATTGTTCATAGGAATTGGCATGGAGGATGAAGGACACACAAACATGGTGTAATAAGTAGGATAACTACCCATCTGAGTATTGGCTCCTAAAAAAACATGGCTAGGACTGGATCCGTAAGAGGGGAGGTTCCAACCTCCCATGGTGAGAGTTGGTTGAGGGACATGAATCCTATCAAATGGAGATGTAGATGGCAGGTCCATGGTGCCCCCAGATCCAAAACTAGGATTCACATAAGTGGGGCTGGGAGAGGATGGGAAGGGTGAAGGCACATTTGGCATATTAATAGGAAAATGATTAGAGACCCAAGGCATGGACTGAGTGTCATAATTATGCATAACATTATGAAAAGCGGACGGATTCATCCCCATGACATGAGTGAATGTCATGGGAGGGGTAGTGGTAAAGGAGGGTGTTGATGGGTGTTAAATCCCTTGATTCAACAGTAGGAACCAAACCCTCCACCGAGGCCCAATTAGACTCTGCAATGTTTAACAATGGAATGGTTCTCGAGATCTTGCGATCCAACCAAATTATCAATGGGCTTTGCGTTTTCTGGTGAAGGATCTTCCTTCAGTTAGGACTATTCTCTTCTGTATTTTCTCTTGGGTGGGACTGGTATGAGAGATGCAAGCCAATATAAACCAACTTGACAACAAACAGGATTAAGTTTCAAAAGGAGGTACCTACCTTCTCTCAGAAACGATGTCAACGCCTCAAACAGAGGCAGAAGCGGAGAAAATTACGTCTGAAGAACATGTGTTGGAGGCCATGCCTTCTCAAAAGCATATACAATAGAGAAGGGGAAGACCCAGAAAAATAAGGAGGAGGGAGGAGGAGAATATATCCTGACTGAGATGAGTGCACACCTGACCGCTGAGGGGTTCATAATGTATGCTACCGGGTTAGAGCCTATCAGGACTATCAGTTGAGGAAGCGGGAGCCGAATGCTAAAGATAGAGGCATCCGGTTCTAATGTTGGAAACGCCAACCAATAGCTGGAGAAGGCACAACTCTCCATAGATGAACTTTATCAAGAAAATAGAGAATTACAGAGACAATTGGCGGTGAAGAACTAGGAGGTATCGGCACCGCAAGGTCCCAAAGGAAGCACAAAATGGCTCAAGAGACAGCTTCGGGAAGCACAAGATACGATTGTGCAGCTGCGTGAAGCGCAGAGGATGATGGGGGAAAAGAAAACGAAAACACTGCAAGGTGCGAGGAGCAGTTCGGGAGAGGGCCCGTGTGCAGGGGATACATGACGGGCATACTCTTGTTTTGTATTCTTAGAAGTGACGCATGTTTTGATAGTTTTCCATGTTTGTTGTGAGGAGTTTCACGTTCTCAATGTAACCGAGCCGGTTGGTCGAGGTGTTGGTGGTGTTTATTTGTATGTAACCTGAGCTTGGTGGGAAACCTAATATATGAAATTTTGAAAATGTTTTTCTTGAAAGGATTCGAGTCATAACAGTTGAATGTATCATGTTTCCTCTTTGTATGCAAATCTACCATGTTCTTATCTAAGCTTCTCGTAAATTATGTGATTTTATAATTATCGTTGTTTTGAGTTATTTTGTAAGTTTGTTGATAATTTGATTTAGAAACTTTCGATGCCGATTGATGTTAACGTGGCGTCACTGAATCGGGGCTCATTAAATAAACTCTAGAACTCAGCTTGTGGGTAAGGGTTGCACTCGGGACTTCGTTTACGTCTAACACACTAAATTGAGCTAGATAATGCGACTGCTGATGATGGGAGAGCGTCGAGGATCGATGTTCGAGAGTAAAATTAACTCATAGTTTTCTTCATGGGTTATCGTCCTTTGAGACTCCCGACCCTGCAAACATTTCAGAAATCGACAATCGATGATTATCATTCCTTTACTCGCGCGACGCTTACTCTTTTCATTTTTCTCGATATCGACGAGGATCAATCGTTGGTGATATTCTTGTGTTGGCGCCCATCGCGTAATAGAATCTCGTCTGCCGATGCTGATGAAGATCAGGGATCAGCTACTTTGTTCTTCTCGAGCATTTTTCGTCACCTCTAATCCTTCCCGATGTTGAACTTCTTAAGTGCATTGGAGAAGAGTTTCGACTGTCAATTCCTCAAGTAAATGTTAGTCCCTTTTAAAGTTATGATGATTTTCACATGCTCAAGCGGACTTAAAAGACTCAACATGAAAACACAAAATGATAAACAAAGGCATCAATTTTCATACTGAAGTGGAAACAGACAGTGCAAAGAATCAAGTGGTACCCAAAAAGTAAAAAATTGACATAGACTTTTTAGGGTGTGTTGAGTGCTCAACAAATGGAGATTCACTGGGTGAAAGAAAAATATCTATTCCTCCTCCAAGGCTCGACTGATATGGAAGCTGATGGAGAACCTTTATTGGTTTTAAATAGAGACCTCTTTACCTTTTCATTTGAAATTCTCCAGTTGATGCTTCCAGGCCTGCCCGTGGGGTTTTAACCCTTTTCCTCCTTCATTTCCTTTAACCTTGACTCATGCCCCATTTTTACAAAAGTTTAGAAAAGTATTCACTGGCATGAAGCCTTAAGTTACGTATACTCATTTTCTTCGGTGTCGCTCTGCTTCCAACGAGCGTCCATATCCCTGACAGAGCCACCTCGACATCACAGACCTTGCTCCACTGCCAGTGAGCGTCCATAGCCCTGACGAAGATATCTGCATACCCTCTCCTACTGTTCACTCTTTTGAGAATATCAATTTTATTTCAGCATGATGCCCTGAGCGAGTGGGAGAGGAGGATGTCTATTTATTTGCAAGGTGAGATGGTTAAGGTGGATCCTGTTAGCGCTTGGTAAATTTCCTAGAGGTTGACGAAAGAAGAAATCTACAAAGGTAAATTTATCCAACCACTTTTGAAGCTGGGATCTAGCCCTTCCAACTTCAGAGAGGGATCTCTCTATATGATTTAGCTATGTTTCCAGATTTAAGTATTAGGCTAGGTAAAGAAATAGGTCGGTTTTGTTGTTAAAATGTTTTTCGAATTGGTTGAGACAGTCTACACATCCATTGGGCTATGGGGTCTGCATTTTAATAAAATGTGAGATTAGAACTAGAAACATAAAGGAAAACTCTCCACAGGGCGAGATAATATAATCACTGGATCTTTTAATAGCATAAATGATGGACAGTGGAAAAGATGAGAAAGATAATTTTCAACAAAGAAGCAATTAATAATTTCTTTATTAAAAACACCAGAAGATAAACACTTAAATCTTTCGAGTCGGAAACAGGGTATACAAAGATAAATCTTGCAACATTCGTTACTCTTAAAGATTAGAATTAGAAAACAAGATGACCACGAAGCAAGAATAACATTCAACTTAGAAAGAAAACATCACCAGTGAATACACGCAAGAATCCAAATTTCAAAGCCTTGATGAGGTTTCAATATGACAGGGTATGTGGCAAATCCTATATCTTGTGAAGCCATAGAAGAAGTCAGGGGTAAGTTAGCAAAATTTCACATTGACGAAGACTTTTTAACAACTGTGTTTCTTATTTTGGAATCGAGCAAATCTTCTCCTAAAGGTAAAATCTGTTGTCTTGAGCTAGTTGTTGAAAAGTTCGAAAATAATATTGAACTTTTGGATTCTCAAATTCAGTCATATGATTTCCTAGATCTCAAAGAATGCTTGGAAAATCTTCCTTCTCCAAAGCAAGAGGAAATCGTACTACCTGTTGATTTGAAAATTGATGATGATTATTTTTTCAAGTATAAGGCTGAAGTTGTAGATGCAGGGTTTAATTTTGAAGAGGGAACTGATCTACTAGTCATAGAAGATCTAGGATCGAACATCATGCATCATACTTTAATTGATCCTATAGCAGATTACATGGAGGTTTATGTTAGCTTGAGTTTTCAGACATGTATTCTCTATAACGACCAAATATGTCACCAGATTCCAGTACATATTTCAGCTTTGATTTTCATCAAACACGATGAGGAAACCCAATCATGGGATCAACTACTTGACTGGCTCCATTGGCATTTCTGTATTACCTGATTCAACAAAATTATGAGGTAGATTAGGGTAGGTAGGAATGTGGAAATAAGCTCAACAGAATGAACATCTTTTCTTTTTCGTCTCTTCATGGTTTTATTTTCAGTTTACAGTTTGGGGGCAGCCCAATGATTAGTTGGTTTGCGAAATTTAGAGTTCTATGGATTCTAGACACCTCCTTCGGAGCTATCTTCCCAAGATGGAGCCTATGTTAGAACCCTATATAATAGGGGAATCAATTTTCTGACTCTATCTATCTATTTCAGGCATTATGTGTTTGCTCATGATGCATGGCGAAGGTGGCAGAAAGCGCTCGATTCCGACCAAGCATGAGCCAAGAACCTGCACGCAAGCTTCAAAGCGAGTTCCGATGCATTTTTAGCAAAGAATTATGAATTGGTTTGAAGGAAAAATTTTTATTCTTATGGATAAATACACAGTTTGGTTTATTAGCCCAAAGTGGATTTTATAATCTATTTTTGGTCCTTTGAGCAAAAATTGGCCCCTCGGCTTTTATGCAGAGTGTTTTGTTTTGTTTTTCAAAATATAAATTGTTGAAGAATTATTTTCCAAAAAGTTATATTGGCTAAGGGACAATCTCCAAGCACTCAACACCGAGATTTAGACCATTTCACAAACCAATAGCAAACACACAAGCCAGCGCCAGCACCAAACTCCAAAGATAGCCTCAGGCTCACTTCGTCGAAATGATTTGTACCTATTGGCATATATCAATACTTAGTTGTGTTTTCTTCTCATGAATGTGGGATTCATTCCCAAAACTTTAAAAATAAAAAAGACAGAGTTACCCTGTGCGCCCAGGTGTCGATTAGGGGTTATGTGTCAAGTGATGGCCAAGCGATGACAACCAATGTGTGCAGATCCAGATTTTGATGCGCCATATGTAATGGAGATCGTGCCCCAAGGTCACTGTACAGGTGTCCAACAACATGTATCAGGTCAAAGGGCACAACCCGGACACCCTCGATTTCTATTCTTGCTCAGGTAAAAACCCGTCCCATGGCAGTAAGAAGAGGATTGGAATTAGCATGAGGGCCATGAATTCAGTCTCTGCTGCTGAGAGCCATGAGCCTGCTGTTCTCCTGCCTCAGATGCCTGCATTCGATTACAAGCCCCAACCTTACATGGGTACCTTGGACGACGAGATATTCAAGAAGAGGAAACATTTCCTTGGCCCTTCCAATTTTTATTTCTATGATAAACCCTTGAATATTGTTGAAGGAAAGATGCAATACTTGTTTGACAAAGATGGGCGTCGATACCTGGATGCTTTTGCAGGCATCGTGTGTATTTCCTGTGGACACTGTCACCCTGAAGTTGTTGATACTATTGTAAAGCATACTAAGCTCCGGCAACATACTACCACAATATATCTTCATCATGCGGTTACAGAGCTTGCAGAGGCTTTAGCTGCAAAGATGTCTGGAAATCTTAAGGTAGTTTTCTTTGTATATTCAGGTACAGAGGCAAATGAATTAGCTACGATGATGGATCAGTTGTACACTGGTAACCATGATATGATTTCAGTGAGAAATGGATACCATGGAAATAGTGCTAACACCATGGGATTGACCAGTCAGAGAAAATGAAAATTTAACATTGTGCAGAGTGGAGTGCATCACGCAGTCAACCCTAACCCATATCGAGGGGTTTTTTGGCTCTGATGGGCCACAATATGCTAAAGATGTTCAAGATATTATCAAGTTTGGAACCACTGGGCGTGTTGCTGGGTTTATTGCAGAAACTATACAGGGTATTGGGAATGGCCTTCCTCTTGGTGCTGTTGTAACAACCCCAGAAATTGCCCAAGTGTTAACACAGCGATCTCACTGTGTTACTTTTGGTGGAAATCCAGTCTGCACTGGTGGTGGCCATGCAGTGCTAAAAGTTTTAGACAAATAAAAACGACATGGACATAAGATGAGTGAGTGCTCCGAAAGCAGTGACAGTGGTAGTAGAGACAGGGGTGCAATCAATAAAAATAAGCCAAGAGATAGAGACGAGTTCACTCCTGTAACCAAAAGGAAGAGAAACTATAGAAACCACGAGTTCAAGAACCCAACTAAAAGTGTATACAAACACCAACCAAATGGTTCTTCTGCACCTCAGTCATCCAAAGAATATAATGGTGCAAACAGGGTTTTGGGTCTTCGTGGAGATAGCACAACAGGTTAATGAGATGTGTCGCAAAAGGCCACAAAGAATTACATTTTACTCAGTGGATTGTAGAGGTAGCTGTGGAGAAATGTTTGTTGATTTTCAAAACCACAATTACACTCAGAAAAAGTAGGAAGATGCTATTGCTTCTCAAATTTTCTTTCCAAGCTTACTGGAGTTCGTGTTAGTTCGCTGGAGTAGTCTTCCTAGAAAAAAAACTAAGCTCTATTTTGCTCTAAGAATTATAGAAGAGTTTGAGCAAGCTGAGGGTCGACAACCGGATCATGTGTCATCTACAGATTTGGAATCTGTGCTGATCCTTCAGAAGAAACTCTGTGAAGAACAAGGGTTATATGAATCTCAAATACCAGATATTCTCTTGGAAAGAATTCTTGATGCCGGGCAAGGAAGTCAAGATCCATTTTAACCATTTCTGAAACAGAGGATTTGACAGTCATGCTTTCCTGAGACGAACTCCAATTGCTTGAAACTTGCTGTCCTTGCAATTTTCTCTTTCTCCTGATCATTCGATGGAAAATTTGAAAGGAACCAAGACACCCGGCAATGACAAAATCGGCAAAGAGAATCAGATCCAGATTTTAAGGAAAAGTTTAGTGAATAAAAGAGGGGACGGTTGAGCATTTTCAGGGGCATGGTGGAGTTCTCTATGTGTCGACAGAGATGGCAGAGACATTTAGATGAGAAGACTGGGGAAGATATTGATTCTGATGAAGATTTGGAGCAGCTGTAAGATTCAGATGATGAAGATGAGTATGATCGGCTTCCTCCTTTCAATCCTTTGAGTAAATATCGGCTATCTAAACTGACTAAAGAGCAGAGGAAAGCTTATCTCGATGAAATAGCTAACCGGAAAAAAATGATTAAGAAGAAACAGTGGAAAGAGGAGCAGATGGCAGCTCGACCAAGGGCAGTTTAATTTCATGAATGACAAATGGAGAAATATCCCAGCGTTTAGGCATCGTTGAACCATATGGCAAACATGGAGTTCATTTTCAGGGAACACCTGGCAGTTAGATCACAAGTGGCATAGTTTTCCTATATTTCAGGCAGTAGTTGGAGCATCGATTCTCCAACTGCTAGCAAATCCTAACAAACTTCAGCAAATTTGGGACAACCAAAGCAACCAATTTCTAAATCTAGTTTCCCTTTAATTTACTGTTTGATTTGTTTTAAGAGAGAATTGACATGTGTAAATCTTTGTAACTGTTTTCTATTTTCAGAAAACAGAGGTAGAGTGCGAGTCTTGGCAAGGATGAGGCAATTTTTCTTATTTATACACATATAAAAGGTAGAAAAGGGGTTCGACTGGGCTGAGAGGAGAGGGTTTCGACCTGTGTGAGAGGTTTCGAGCTAAATTTTTAATTTTCTTTGTTGGAGCTGAGGGCTGTGTTTGGCCAGAGAACTTTCTCTGTAATTTTTAATGATTGATCAGTAATTAGACATGCTGTTTACAGGATTCCTGTGCGGAGGTGTTGGTGGCGTTCTTTCTCTGTTAAGTGTTTTCCTGTGATCATTACGCTTGTTTTTATTTTCTTATTGTCAAAAGATAGTACACAGAGTAGAATTTATTGGCAAATACTCTGCATCTATCCTTTTGATAATCTTTATGTTTTCATCTAAAGAGCTCAGTCTAGGAATTCTTAGTTGCTCCTTTGCTTGGATTTTTCCTCCCCTTTTTCTTCCTCAAATCGACACCATCAAAACTTAATTCAATCCAACATTGCTGCTACCTTTCCCTGTGTAAGAGTTTTTTCTAGATCTGAGAGTGAATCACATATTTAAGAGCAGACCCCATTTTCCCAATGGCCCTCCTTGCTGTCCCAAAACAACCAATTAAAAACCCCAACCCCATACTTTCATAGCTAGCCTAAAATCCATCCCATACAAACCAAGTTAAATCTAAAAGAGAGATCCCTCTCTGAGTCTTGGAGGGCTAGATCCAAGACTCAAAGCGGTTCGAGGTTACCTCTGTGATTGCCTCAACAACCTTAGGCAAATTACAGAGTGCTAACATTTTTGGCGACTCCACTGGGGACTTTCTCCAGAGGTGCATTTCAAGTTCAGTTTTGACTTCTGATGGTGAACAGAAGCCAAACACAGGAAGGCTGTACCATTCACCTGGCGACTCCATTGTTCAAGATCCTGAGCTTCAAAGATCACAAGCGACTTCACTGCTGAAGAATCCAGATTTCAAAGCCTTGATGAGGTTTCAAGATGACAAGGTATGTGGCAAATCCTATATCTTGTGAAGCCATAGAATAAGTCAGAGGTAAGTTAGCAAAATTTCACATTGACGAAGACTTTTTAACAACTGTGTTTCGTATTTTGGAATCGAGCAAATCTTCTCCTAAAGGTAAAATCTGTTGTCTTGAGCTAGTCGTTGAAAAGTTCGAAAATGATATTGAACTTTTGGATTCTCAAATTCAGTCATATGATTTCCTAGATCTCAAAGAATGCTTGGAAAATATTCCTTCTCCAAAGCAAGAGGAAATCATACTACCTGTTGATTTGCATATTGACGATGATTATTTTTTCAAGTATAAGGCTGAAGTTGTAGATGCAGGGTTTAATTTTGAAGAGGGAACTGATCTACTAGTCATAGAAGATCTAGGAACGAATATCATGCATCATACTTTAATTGATCCTATAGCAGATTACATGGAGGTTTATGTTAGCTTGAGTTTTCAGACATGTATTCTCTATAACGACCAAATATGTCACCAGATTCCAGTACATATTTCAGCCTTGATTTTCATCAAACACGATGAGGAAACCCAATCATGGGATCAACTACTTGACTGGATCCATTGGAATTTCTATATTACCTGATTCAACAAAATTATGAGGTAGATTAGGGTAGGTAGGAATGTGCCAATAAGCTCAACAGAATGAGCATTTTTTATTTTTCGTCTCTTCATGGTTTTATTTTCAGTTTACAGTTTGGGGGCAACCCAATGATCAGCTGATCTGCGAAATTCAGAGTTCTATGGATTCTAGACACCTCCTTCGGAGCTATCTTCCCCAGGTGGAGCCTATGTTAGAACCCTATATAATAGGGAAATCAATTTTCTGACTCTATCTATCTATTTAAGGCATTATGTGTTTGCTCATGACGCATGGCGAAGGCGGCAGAAAGTGCTCGATTCTGGCCAAGCATGAGCCAAGAACCTGCACGTAAGCTTCAAAGCGAGTTCCAGTGCATTTTTAGCAAAGAATTATGAATTGGTTTGAAGGCAAAATTTTTATTCTTGTGGATAAATACACAGTTTGGTTTATTAGCCCAAAGTGGTTTTTATAATCTATTTTTGGTCTTTTGAGCAAAAATTGGCCCCTCGGCCTTTATGCAGAGTGTTTTGTTTTGTTTTTCAAAATATAAATTGTTGAAGAATTATTTTCCAAAAAGTTATATTGGCCGAGGGCCAATCTCCAAGCACTCAACACCGAGAGTTAGACCATTTCACAAACCTACAACAAACACACAAGCCAGCGCCAACACCAAACTCCAAAGATAGCCTCGGGCTCACTTCGTCGGAATGCTTTGTACCTATTGGCATATATTAATACTCAGTTGTGTTTTCTTCTCATGAATGTGGGATTCATTCCCAAAACTTTAAAAATAAGAAACACAGAGTTACCCTGTGCGCCCAGGTGTCGACCAGGTGTTATGTGTCAAGTGATGGCCAAGCGACGACAACCAATGTGTGCAGATCTAGATTTTGATGCGCCATATGTAATGGAGATCGTGCCCCAAGGTCACTGTACAGGTGTCCAACAACATGTATCAGGTCAAAGGGCACAACCTAGACACCCTCGATTGCTATTCTTGCTCAGGTAAAAACCCATCCCATGGCAGTAAGAAGAGGATTGGAATTAGCATGATGGCCATGACTTCAGTCTCTGTTACTGAGAGCCATGAGCCTGCTGTTCTCCTGCCTCAGATGCCTGCATTCGATTACAAGCCCCACCTTACACGGGTCCCTTGGCCGACGAGATATTCAAGAAGAGGAAACATTTCCTCGGCCCTTCAGATTTTTATTTCTATGATAAACCCTTGAATATTGTTGAAGGAAAGATGCAATACTTGTTTGAAAAAGATGGGCGTCGATACCTGGATGCTTTTGCAGGCATCGTGTGTATTTCCTGTGGACACTGTCACCCTAAAGTTGTTGATACTATTGTAAAGCAGACTAAGCTCCGGCAGCATACTACCACAATATATCTTCATCATGCGGTTACAGAGCTTGCAGAGGCTTTAGCTGCAAAGATGCCTGGAAATCTTAAGGTAGTTTTCTTTGTATATTCAGGTACGGAGGCAAATGAATTAGCTACGATGATGGCTCGGTTGTACACTGGTAACCATGATATGATTTCAGTGAGAAATGGATACCATGGAAATAGTTCTAACACCATGGGATTGACCAGTCAGAGCAAATGAAAATTTAACATTGTGCAGAGTGGAGTGCATCACACAGTCAACCCTAACCCATATCGAGGGGTTTTTTGGCTCTGATGGGCCACAATATGTTAAAGATGTTCAAGATATTATCAAGTTTGGAACCACTGGGCATGTTGCTGGGTTTATTGCAGAAACTATACAGGGTATTGGAAATGGCCTTCCTCTTGGTGCTGTTGTAACAACTCCAGAAATTGCCCAAGTGTTAACACAACGATCTCACTGTGTTACTTTTGGTGGAAATCCAGTCTGCACTGCTGGTGGCCATGCAGTGCTAAAAGTTTTAGACAAAGAAAAATGACATGGACATAAGCTGAGTGAGTGCTCCGAAAGCAGTGACAGTGGTAGTAGAGATGGGGGTGCAATCAATAAAAATAAGCCAAGAGATAGAGACGGGTTCACTCCTGTAACCAAAAGGAAGAGAAACTATAGAAACCATGAGTTCAAGAACCCAACTAAAAGTGTATACAAACATCAATCAAATGGTTCTTCTGCACCTCAGTCATCCAAAGAATATAATGGTGCAAACAGGGTTTGGGGTCTTCATTGAGATAGCACAACAGGTTAATGAGATGTGTCGCAAAAGGCCACAAAGAATTACATTTTACTCAGTGGATTGTAGAGGTAGCTATGGATAAATGTTTGTTGATTTTCAAAACCACAATTACACTCAGAAAAAGAAGGAAGATGCTATTGCTTCTCAAATTTTCTTTCCAAGCTTACTGGAGTCCGTGTTAGTTCACTGGAGTAGTCTTCCTAGAAAAACAACTAAGCTCTATTTTTCTCTAAGAATTATAGAAGAGTTTGAGCAAGCTGAGGGTCGACAACTGGATCATGTGTCATCTACAGATTTGGAATCTGTGTTGATCGTCCAGAAGAAACTCTATGAAGAACAAGGGTTATCTAAATCTTGAATACCAGATATTCTCTTGGAAAGAATTCTTGATGCCGGGCAAGGAAGTCAAGATCCATTTTAACCACCTCTGAAATAGAGGATTTGACAGTCATGCTTTCCTGAGATGAACTCCAATTGCTTGAAACTTGATGTCCTTGCAATTTTCTCTTTCTCTTGATCATTCGATGGCAAATTTGAAAGGAACCAAGACACCTGACAATGAAAAAATCGACAAAGAGAATTAGATCCAGATTTTAAGGCGAAGTTTAGTGAATAAAAGAGGGGACGGTTGAGCATTTTCAGGGGCATGGTGCAGTGCTCTACGTGTCGACAGAGATGGCAGAGGCATTTAGATGAGCAGACTGGGGAAGATATTGATTCTGATGAAGATTTGGAGCAGCTGTCAGATTCAGATGATGAAGATGAGTATGATCGGCTTCCTCCTTTCAAGCCTTTGAGTAAATATCGGCTATCTAAACTGACTAAAGAGCAGAGGAAATCTTATCTTGATGAAATAGATTACCGAAAAAAATTGATTCAGAAGAAACAGTGGAAAGAGGAGCAGATGGCAACTCGACCATGGGCAGTTTAATTTCATGAATGACAAATGGAAAAATATCCCAGCGTTTAGGCATCATTGAACCATATGGCAAACAGGGAGTTCATTTTCAGGGAACACTTGGCAGTTAGATCACAAGTGGCATAGTTTTCCTATATTTCAGGTAGTAGTTGGAGCATCGAATTTCCAGCTGCTAGGAAATCCTAACAAACTTCAGCAAATTCGGGACAACCAAAGCAAACCGTTTCTAAATCTAGCTTCCCTTTAATTTACTGTTTGATTTGTTTTAAGAGAGAATTGACATGTGTAAATCTTTGTAACTGTTTTCTATTTTCAGAAAACAGAGGTAGAGCGCGAGCCTTGGCAAGGCTGAGGAAATTTTTCTTATTTATACACATGTAAAAGGCAGAAAAGGGGTTCGACTAGGCTGAGAGGAGAGGGTTTCGACCTGTGTGAGAGGTTTCGACCTGAATTTTTAATTTTCTTTGCTGGAGCTGAGGGCTGTGTTTGGCCAGAGAAATTTCTCTGTAATTTTTAATGATTGATCAGTAATTAGACATGCTGTTTACGGGATTCCTGTGCGGAGGTGTTGGTGGTGTTCTTTCTCTATTAAGTGTTTTCCTGTGATCATTACGCTTGTTTTCATTTTCTTATTGTCATAAGATAGTACATAGAGCAGAATTTATTGGCAAATACTCTGCATCTGTCCTTTTGTTAATCTTTATGTTTTCATCTAAAGAGATCAGTCTAGGAATTCTTAGCTTCTCCTTTGCTTGGATTTTTCCTCCCCTTTTTCTTCCTCAAATCGACACCATCAAAACTTAATTCGATCCAACATTGCTGCTACCTTTCCCTGTGTAAGAGTTTTGTCTAGATCTGAGAGTGAATCACATATTTAAGCGCAGACCCCATTTGCCCAATGGCCCTCCTTGCTATCCCAAAACAACCAATTAAAAACCCCAACCCCATACTTTCATAGCTAGCCTAAAATCCATCCCATACAAACCAAGTTAAATCTAAAAGAGAGATCTCTCTTTGAGTCTTGGAGGGCTAGATCCAAGACTCAAAGCGGTTCGAGGTTACCTCTGTGATTGCCTCAGCAGCCTTAGGCAAATTAAGCGCTAACAAATCCTTTACTAGATTTATCTCCTGGGTTCATGTAGTCCTTTCCAACTTTCCTTCTTTCCCTTAAGGTCTTACCAAACGACCAAGCAGACACTTCTGGCATTTCTCCGAAGTTGTTCGTTTGCTCAGGTTTGATAGGGGACTCCTCCAAGTAACCACAAGTTCCCCAGTGCTTCTCGTGTTTGTAAGTGAGAGACAAGTTAGAAACAGAGTTCACTATGTCACATGGTTTTAAGGTCAACCATTGTCTTGTCGAACACACTTTCAAAAGCACAGAAAACTAGAAAGAAAAGAAAACAACAAAAATGCATTTCGCAATCGTGAAGATACTCAACAAAGAACATAAAACACACATTTTTATTTTTTTTATTTTTTAATTTCTTATTGGAAATATTGTTTTAGGGCCCGACCTTTCAATGGAAGGGCATCAATTTCCCCCCTTAGATTTTGCAACCGATAAGTGCCTGCCCCAATCTTCTCATCCACTTGGAAAGGTCCAATCCACATATTTTGAAACTTAGAATGCTTCCCTTTCGGTTCATTTTCTCTGTCCCACTTTAGGACTAGGTCTCCTACTTCGAAGTTCTTCTCTTTAGCCTTATGCTTTTCGAACCATCTTTTCACTATCTGTTGGTGAGCTAGGAATTTTGACTTAGACTTTTCTCTCTCTTCTTCCAGCATGAGAAAAGTGTTGATTCTTTGTTGTATGGCCAACGAAGGTTCCTCGCTGGAATTTTGGGCTAGTTGAAGAGATGGAAGATAGAGCCCATTTGGGAGGATGGATCTTGCCCGTAAACCAGAAAGTACAAGGAATTTCCTATAGCTTCCTTGGGTGTTCCTCTGTCGGCCCACAAGGAATTATGGAGTAGATTATTCCTATTCCTTTGGTTATCTGCAACCGTCTTTTTTAATATCCCCACTAGGTTCTTGTTAGTTGTTTCTGCCACACCGTTTCCCTGTGGATAATAATTTTCCGAGTACCTAATTATGATTCCTTTGTCCAGAGAAAACTCCGTCAAAAGGGTGGAAGAAAAATAAGTTTCATTATCAAAGACCAGGACAGAAGGGACATCAATCCTTGTGATTAGCTGTTGTTCTATGAATTGGATTACTACCTTCTCGTTTACATGAGTAAGAGGGATGGCCTCTGCCCATTTCGTGAAATAATCGGTTGCAGTAAGAATGTACTTGTTTTGTTTTGAAGAGCTGGGTGTAATTTATCCTGTGATATCTAACCCCCATTGCTCAAAAGGCCTAGAGACAGTCACAGGTTAGAGTGGGACCGCTGCTCTCTTCTCCTTCCCAACAATCATTTGACAAGTTTTTCAGTTTCTAGCGTAAGTATGAGCGTCTTTGAACAGGATGGGCCAATAATAACCAACTCTCAGAATCTTATGAGTGGTGGTGTTTCCTGTGAAATGTCCCCTGACAGGGCCATCATGGATCTCCTTCAGCACTTTGTCTGCATCTTCACGTTCGAGACATCTTAATAGTAACCCATCATAATTAATCCGGAAGAGTACCAAACTTATAAGGCGATATTTTGTAGATTTTAACCTGAGAGCTCTCCTTTCCCTAGGGTTGAGATTTTCTGGACAAGTCCCATGGTGTAGGAGATAAGATAAATCCTTATACCAAGACTCTTGTCCTGGAGAAATATATGACACTTCGCCACACCATAGTGCCATTTCGTTCTCCCATCCGAAATCTTCATTTACTTGGTCCTGGGCTTCGGCTGCAAGTTTGCATAATCCTTGTCCTTTTACTAGTTTGGTAGGTTTTATATCTAGATCAAATTCTTGGACTAGTACCATCCAGTTCCCTCTTCTTTCCCCCATTTCTTGCTGAGTAAACAAGGATCATACCGTAGGGTGCGACACAATCACTTTAGTGTGGTTCTTGAGGATGTAAGACCTGAAGTGTTTTACTGCCTTATATACCGCATATGCATGTTTGTCTATAGCAGGATAATTGAGCTCAAATACTTGAAGATTAATGCTCATTAATGGCAATGGGGCCTCGTTGTTGTCATCATCCTTCTAAGTCAAAACTGCATCTAACGATTGGTCGGAGGCGAAAGTATAGAGGAAGAAGTCTCTATTGAAATCGAGACTTTGTAACACCGGGGCCCGAGATATAGCAGCTTTAATATTGCTGAAAGCATATTTTCGCTCATCATCCCACTTAAATTCAACATCCTTGCGAATCATCTTTTGTAAGGGTTTGATGATTTCTGTGAAATCGAGAGTGAATTTACTCACAAAATTGATTTTCCCGAAAAAATATTGCATAACTTTCTTGTTGTGAGGCAATGAGAGTTGAGCTATGGCTTTAATCCTTTCTGGGTCTATGCGAATGCTTGCTTGAGATATAATGTGACCTAACAACTTACCTTCCTCAACATCGAAGATAGTTTTCTTAGGGTTTAAGGATATACCGTATTTCCTAGACCTTTCGAAAATCTGAGTTAAGTGTTGGATGTGCTCTTCTCTATTCCTTGAATACACTATTACATCATCTAGATACACTACCACACAATTATTGATTATTCCTCAGGAAGCTACGTCCATGGCCCTTTGGAAGGTCGCTCCTGCGTTAATTAACCCAAAAGGCATGCATTTATAAGCGAAGGTTCCCCTCTTGGTTCGGAAGGTAGTTTTTAAACGATCTTCCTCCGAAACCAGGACTTGGTTGTAACCTGAGAAAACGTCTAGTAGAGAGAAAATCTCCAAGCCAGACACAGTCTGCAGGAGTTGTTCCATCGACGGGAATAGGTAATTTTCCTTTTCTGAAGCTCTATTGAGGTTCCTAAAATCTACGCATAGGCGGATTTCTCTTGACTTTTTCCTCACCGGGACAAGATTTGCTACCCATGCAGAATGCCTAACCTGGAAAATGATCTTGGAATCTAAAAGTTTCTTTAATTCCTGATACATGAGAGGTTCCAGGGATGGGTGATACTTTCATATCTTCTGTTGGAAAGGTTTCACTTCAGGTTTTAACAAGATAGTGTGTTGAATGATGTGGGTATCATACATTTTCAGATCTCGATAGGACCATGCGAAGACATCTTGGTATTGTCTGAAAAATTTGAGATAAGATTTCCTCTCCTCCTTAGATATAGTCTTTCCGAGATTCACATTCTTTGGGTTTTCTGGGGTCCCAAGACTTATAGTTTCATGCATGGGACAAGAGCTACTTGTCTTTGCGTTTTTAGGTCCCTTAAATCACTCTTTCAGATCAAACAGATTTTCTAGATTAGCTATCCCTTTCGGGATTGTGTGAGACTTTGATTTATCAATAGGTTGTCCTGTCTGAGGATCGGTCTCTGTCGATTGTTCTTGGAATACTTCATCGTCAACAACCAAATATTTGAAGTTGTCTTGGTTAGTCAAGAAGTTTATTATCTATTCATCTCATTCAAAGACTTTCCAATTAGAAATGTTATTAGGCACCGACGGTTTGTAGAGAATATCCATAGTGAATCGAGAGTCTTCATAATCCTCTAGAGACGATAGCCTAGAAGCAGGTGTGGCCAAGGATTCAGCAAGAGGATTCTTTGCTTTGGGGATCACTGTAATATTGAAGGCTTCAAAATTCTCTATTAACCTATGCACCTTCTGTTGATAGTTCTTTAGGTGAGGAGAATTGCAATGTATAGTATTCCTTACTTATCTAATGATAATTTCAGAATCTCCGCAAACTTTCACTTCTTTGACATTCAAGTCTATAGCTTTCTTTAATCCTTGAACTAGAGCTTCATATTCGACAATGTTGTTCGTACATTCAAATTCTAGCCTATAGGATAGGAAATGACATTTACCTTTAGGGTGAATGAGGATGCACCCTGCTCCTGACCCTTCTTGCAATTTAGGTCCATCAAAATATAAAGTCCAAATTTGTGAACGACAATTGCCCTTTTCCTTTTCCTTATTAATTTCTTGCTCTCATATCTTTTGTTTTGTAATCTCTAGCGCAGGGTCTTGACAGAAGAGGGTGTCTTCTGTCGGTATCGACGACTTCTCTTGAAAAACCATTTTAGAGTTTTGAGCGAGAGGGACATCGAAAAAGAGAGGAGCAAAGTTTTCGAAGTGGGAATTGTAGGAATAATTGCCCAACATGGGGAAATCTGTGGATGAGGATTCGTTCGGGGTTTCTAGATCAATGACCGTATGTTTCAGATATCTCTGCCTATCGATTCTGATCATGTTCTTGTATCCCTTCAGTGGTAGCCAAAGGTGTGCCCAGTCTGTACTGAAGTATCCTTTTAGTTTTTCAGACCAATCTTGACTTAGTAATAACCCATAGGCCTCTGGAATATCTAGTACAATGATGTCAATCACTTGCACAAACTTGGGATGTGTCGCTATCCTGATTATTACGTCTTTGAGTTCTCCCATTACCTTGACCTGGGTTCTGTCTAGTTGTATGACATGTTTATCACTCTTGAGAGGAACGCCATTTATTTTTTTGCAAATAGACAAGGGCATAACGTTGGAAGACGCCCCAGAATCTACCAAACAATTGTGAAGGTTTCTATTGAAGACTTCAAATGTTAAGAGGAACTGTGGGACATAATGTTTTTCTTTTCTATCTTCCGAGTAGGTTTTCATAGTTGGTTTGCTCACCAGATTTGTGGGAGATAGATTTCTTTCCTGACCATTTCCCGTCGTCAAGTTTTCTACTGAGTTCAAAGGTTGTAACAGAAAGTCCTTCTGCTGAGGAATCCTGCATATGTCCATAACTGATATATTAGCCTTTAACTTCTTCAAGTCTTCGACCACGTTGTAATCCATTTTGGGCGATTCCTAGGTATGGATGCTTATAGGGTTTTTACCAAGAGCGAAAGGTGTTTTTGGGTGATCGGGAGTTTCCTTACTCCTCGATGTCCAGGTGGCAGAGGTATATTTCGAGCTAGGTGGACCTTTGCTGCGTGTCTGTATGACCGAGACTTCTGCAGGTTGCTCCTAAGACTCAAACAGGTCATCGGAAGGCATGATCAGGTCGGGGTCCCATATCAGCATGGCTGTATCTTGTGGTAGATCAATCTCTTCCTGGTCAACAATATTCATAACCGAACTGCTTGGCTGTTTGGTCAGAGAGACTTCGTCTAGAAATCGATTTGCCATTAAATTCATGGCATGCACCCATTGAGGGCAGTCTCTTTCAAAGTGGTTTTCTTGGTGATAAGTATAGAAAGAATCAGATGCAACATTCCATAGATCAATATTTAAGTTAGCTGGGGGAGGTTCAATTGCCTTGAATGATGGGTTCCTCTTAAAGAAAGTATTATAGGGCCTTTGGCCTTGGTTTCCCTCCCCTACAGTCCTCTTCATGTCTATGATCTCATTTGATAATTTCTTAACCATGCGTTGTAGGTCTTCAATGTCTCCGTTACCCTTGTCAGGAGTCTGTTATGATTTCTTGCCCGAAGGTATGGTCAAAAGGAGTCCTCTCTTGGGAGGAGGTTGAACCTCTTTCTTAACCAGAGAGGCCTGACCTTCTTTACATCCTTTCAGTTGGAACTATATTGTTTTGGCCTCTTCAAAATTTTCTGCTAGGTTTTTCTTGGCAACCCTTTTCACAAACATAGAAATAGAAGTCGGGAGTGCATTAGCATAAACCTCGATTTGCAACTACTGAGTTGGTTTCGTTGCAGGCTATAATTTGTTTAAGATGGTCGTGAATCTTTGATTGAAATATTTGACCCTTTCTTTCGGACTCATGGTGGCGGCGAATAACTTAGCCATCAGAGTTCTTGTAGTAGTTTCCTCTGCAAATTTATCTAGAAAGTCTTTTTGGAACTTCGTCCAGCTGGTTATAGATCCTACTGGTAGATTAAAATACCACGTGGAAGCTGAATTTTCAAAAGTATAGGGGAAACTCCTGCAAAATACGTCTTCATGTTGGACGTTCATAAGTTTGATTGCGAGTATGAACTTCTTGATATGATCTTCAGGTAGACTTGAAATCTCGGGGTCGAATTTAGGAAGTAGCTTCTCCGGGTGTTGAGGAAGATTGTGTACTCATCCCGGGATGGCCATGATATCTCCGGCCAACCAAGGTTGGTTGTTCTGAGGCGAATTTTCCCTTTATTCCTCATGGTCTTTATTACCTTTCATATCCTCAGAATCTGAGTTGAACTCTTCTTCTTCCAAAAAATCGTCTGGCTCAGAGACGTCGCCGGCTGGCGTCTCAGGGATAAGATTAAGAGGGTGTTCGATTTCGGTGATCGTGAAGTCTATTAAGTCTTATACCATGTGTACGGAAACTTCGTCAGGAGTATTGACCACCGGTATTCTTATTTGTTTTCTTCGAGGAAGTATCAGAGCTAAGGGAAACGCACCGATCTGTCGGACGTAGGCTCTTGTGAGTCTTCTAAACTGATTTAATTCCTCGTGAGGAGGAGCGTAAGGTATTTCGGGGAACAATTGTTCTTCCTTAGGCTGGGGTGAGTTACTCGTTTCAGAAGTACTCAACATGTGTGGGCTGTCTTGTGAATGAATAGCCATGCATGTGGGATGTTATGAATCTGTAGACTGTTTGAAAAAATATATAAAATATATATTCAACCATTCATTCTCAGGACCTCCTTCTAGCGCCAATTCTGTTGATGGGTCTTAAATCCCTTGATTCAATAGTAGGAACCAAACCCACCATTGAGGCCCAATTAGACTCTGCATCGTTTAACAATGGAATGGTTCTCCAGATCTTGCGATTCGACCAAATTATCGATGGGCTTTGCGTTTTCTGGTGAAGGATCTTCCTTCATTTAGGAATATTCTCTTCTGTATTTTCTCTTGGGTGGGACTAGTATGAGAGATGCAAGCTAGTATAAACCAACTTGAAAACAAACAGGATTAAGTTTTAAACTACTGGGGAAGAGGCTGAGCTTGGGATAACTTGCTGCTCAAGCATGCTGACGACAATTTTATACCACAGGCCTAGTACTAATACATTAACCATGTGAACATCTGATTACTGTCTGAGAAACTAATTATCAGAAAGAAAACACATAGGCAAATAAGATAATGGCAAGAAAAACAATTCATCTACCATAATCATTCATCACATGTTAACACAACGATTCATCTTCATGATTTAAAGTAAAGAACAACAAAATATTGCACTAGATAACTTGACAATAGATTAAATAGCTCTTACTCATTACAACATCATTCATGAAACAAGATAGGAAATAGTTCTTCTCCACGTACAATCACATGCATTTGATGAAACTAACTTGTCTCTGGTCTAGAAGGACTTCTCAATTCATGACAACTTCAAAATAGTTCTTAACCACCAAAAAGAAAGAGTTCTTACAACAACCATCCACCTTTAACTAATTGGTTGATGTCTTTATTTATAATGTAAAGTTCAATTGAAATTAAGGGCTAAGTGCAATTTAATCAAAACAAAATTCACCACGTGGCGTCATCTTCTAACAGTTTCTTTAATAGTCAACCCGAGATATCTCTTGAAAAGGGTGACTTCTCTCGTACTCAGACCAACTGATAAACAATTCTTCACAATTTTGGGCCCATGGAAATCTGTGATGTTCGATCGGAGCCGCATGAATCCCTCTGATGTCCATCGCATGCGTCTGATACTTCACTAGACTGGTGTTCAACTACTGTAGCACAACGCGAGCTCTGATCGGATGCTCCATGAATCGTTTCACTTTCCCTAACACTGTGTCGATCATATTTGCGATCTCTTCGATCCACAATGAATCTTTTTTGGTATGCACTTTAACTATTTCACACAGGTCGACAAAGTTGTCGGGGTTGCTGAACTCAGGGAGTCCGATATCCTTCACTGCTTTGTTGATTTTAATCCAGTGTTTCTTTCGGGTTCCTTGACGAGGTTACGAAGAAAAATTTGTTCGGTAGTCAGAAGGATCTTTCCTGCAATCGGGATTGAAATCGTTGCGAAATCACTTATCAGGCAAAGCATAGGAAGATGTATGTGGAAAACAAGACTGATGCGTACCTGTGGAGCTCGTTAGTCCTAATCGTTTAATACTTATGTGATCCCAGTAACCTTTTGAATGATCTGTAATGTCTATGTCTGCGCTGCCACTCCTCTTTACTTTGGATGAGTTACATTCACGCTGCCGCTAGTGTGGTAGATCCGGTACGATAGGTACGAGCATCAAAACCATTCCAGTGGCAAATTTCCCCTTGGGGTTGGGAAAGGATGCCAGAACCAAACGTGCGCTAGAAGTGTGTGTCAACTCCAAAAAAGTCGGATACCATAATGAAGGAAGTTGTTAGATGCCTCAGGTCGAGGAAATTTGTTCCTCCAGAAGCTGTATCACCAAGTGTGTCAACCATCATTCGAAAAATAATGGAGGCTGGGGAAGATTAAAGAGATTGGAATGATCGTACCATATATTCCATGAAACTCCTTTCGAATGCGTCTCATGCGCCCTAGATCATATCCATCGTGCACATGTGATGCGTTAATTTTTCAAGACATCCCATCGAAATGCATGAGTGTTTTTTGGCTCATTCCATCTCGCTGCGCTACTCTGCTATAAATTCCAGATGTTCTATGTGGGTTCTACGCATCATCTGAGTTTGTATACCAGCAACAACTTTGTTTCATGGCCCATTATTCAGTCACGAATTTCTAAGTAAATACGTCATCGTGCCATGGGATCCTCTCAAAACATGGGACGGGGTTTGCGAGGCAGCCGGAGTGCCAAGCCTGAACCCCAACATGCCTGGGACTCTTTCCTATTGGTATCAGGTGATTCTGAGACTTCAAAAGGAGGTACCTACCTTCGCTCGGAAACGATGTCAGCGCCTCAAGCAGAGGTAGAAGTGGAGAAAATTATGTCTGAATAACACGTGTTGGAGGCCATGCCTTCTCAAAAGAAGATACAATGGAGGAGGGGAAGGCCTTGAAAAATTAAGGTGGTAGGAGGAGGGGAAGGCCCTGAAAAATTAAGGTGGTAGGAGGAGGAGAACATATCCCGACTGAGCTAAGTGCACACCCGACCACTGAGGGGTTCATAATGCATGTTACCGGGTTAGAGCCTATCAGGACCATTAGTCGAGGAAGCGGGAGCCGAATGCTAAATATAGAGGCATCCGGTTCTAATGTTGGAAACCCCAACCAACAACTAGAGCATGCACAAATCACCATAGCCAAACTTTATCAAGAAAATGGAGAATTGCAGAGACAGTTGGCGACGAAGAACAAGGAGGTATCAGCACTGCAAGTTTGCGAAGGAAGCACAAAATGGCTCAAGAGACAACTTTTGGAAGCACAATATACGATTGTGTAGCTGCGTGAAGCGCAGAGGATGATGGGGGAGGAGAAAATGAAAACACTGCAAGGTGCGAGGAGAAGTCTGGGAGAAGGTTCGTGTGCAAGGGATACATGACAAGCGAACTCTTGTTTTGTATTCTCAGAAGTGACACATGTTTTGATAGTTTTCTTTGTTTGTTGTGAGGATTTTCACATTCTCAATATAACCGGGTCGGCTAGTCAAGGTGTTGGTGGTGTTTATTTGTATGTAACCTGAGCTTGGTGGGAAACTTAATATATGAAATTTCAAAAATGTTTTGCCTGGAAGGATTCTAGTCATAGCAGTTGAATGTATCGTGTTTCCTCTTTGTGTGTAAATCTACCGTGTTCTTATCTAAGCTTCTTGTAAATTATGTGATTTTATAATTATCGTTGTTCTGAGTTATTTTGT
The DNA here is from genome assembly GCA_009831015.1 of Picea engelmannii. Classification (NCBI taxonomy): domain Eukaryota; kingdom Viridiplantae; phylum Streptophyta; class Pinopsida; order Pinales; family Pinaceae; genus Picea; species Picea engelmannii. The sequence goes on from ML789572.1 coordinate 138,125, forward strand.
AAGTTCGTTGATAATTTCCTTTAAAAACTTCCGATGCCGATTGATGCTGACGTGGCATCACTGACTCGGGGATCATTAAATAAACTCTAGAACTCAACTTGTGGGTAAGGGTTGTGTTATCCCTAGGAGTCACCTTTTGATTGCATGGAAGGTAAGCCTAGTACCCATCAGGTTATATGTGAATGTATGAGTGTTTTTAAAGGGTCAGATGGAAAAGACTCGAAATGATAATATCCTAACTCAGAAATAGGGCTAACATGTACCAAAAAATAAGGTCTTGACTAACTTCAACCAGTAGTTTGGGAGTAAATGTGGATAGAGGGAAGACTTGAGTGAGAGGAATGTAAGGGCTATTGCAAACATCAGGTCTACAAGAGCCTAAGGAAGAAAGTTTCTTAAAACAAGATCTTCTTGAAATTAGAAACTAAGAAGATAAATAAACAACATGATAATACAATGATCAAACATCCACCATAACATTACCACAATTATCCATGTGAAGCATTCAAAACATGAACATTTAGCATTAGAAGCATATAGGATGAAATAGAAGCTGATTTGTATTAGTCAAAAAGTCTTAAGTCCAGTACATAGCTAGATCACAGTCACTTAATAAAAAATATTACAATCTAGGGAGACTTGCTCAACCATCTGAACCTACTAAATCCATTGATCTATCTATTTATAACAAGAAAGGGAGGCAACAACTGGAGGTACGAGCTGACCTGTTTCCCTTGAAAATCTCTAAACATTTATTTGTTCTAACAACTAAGATAACAACCTATGCTATAAAACAGAGAAATGCTGGTGACTAATCCAATCATGCTTCTAACTGCTTTGATCCTCTTTAGCTGCTCAACTCCTGTTTTTCCATGTGTCCTTTTGGAGCCTGTAGTTGTCCTCAAATGGCCAACTATTACTGCTGTTACTTTCTCCATCATCGACTTATCCAAAAGCTGTTGGCCTAGTCCTCCTAGATTCCCGGTGTTTGCTGGAAACTTCCTTGGGTAGCGACTTTGTGTAGCGCCCCCTAAAATGAAACAAGGGGAGAAGGTAGCTCCTGTAGTTAGCGCCACTGTGCTACATATATGCGCTAACATTTGTCCTCTGTTGCAATATTAAGTAGCGCCTGTAGGTAACGCCCCTGTGTTGTGCCTGAGTGTAAACCTGCTCCCTGCCAAATATTACGTAGCACCTGTAGGTAGTGCCACTGTGTTGTACATGTATGTAGCTTCTGTTCTCTGTAAGATATTACGCAGTGCCGTTAAATAGCGCCACTTATGCTGCATCTGCATACAAGTTTGGGTAGCATGGCCAAAACATAGCGCCTTTGAATCTTGAACATGTGCAGAGCAGTTTGTGTTCTTTCATAATGACAAAACCATTTTACTTAGGTGCCTTGACTATACCATAGGTAATGCCTTTTACCACTGAGTGAAGCTAACACTTAGCAAAAAAGTCAAAATCCATATAGCTAAACGCTTAGAAGCCTGTATAGATGGTATAAATAGTATTTTCATATCAGTTAACCCTCCCCAAAAAAAGAACAATCCCCAAAAATGGAGCTTACCCCTTACCAACTGTTTTGTCATCTTAACACTTAGCCTCACACTCTTTCTAGTAGAAAGAGTATCTTCAATTGACTCAACAAACTTGTTCTTCCTAGCGTTGGCAGGCTTCTTCAATGTAGCTGAGCTCTCCTTAGCTGCTGGTTTATCATTTTCAATGGAAACTTCTACCAACACCTATAAATTCCTTTGGGCTACCTCATCTTGGAAATGCTTCAGTTCTGCCTTTAGCTTCCTGTTATGAGCCTGGAAGCCTCTGTTCTGCCTGTAGAGGTTCTGGAGTTTCCTATGAAGGGGTTGAGCCCTTCTTTCTACAAATATGGCCAAGTCAAGGGTATGACTATAGCCCTCCATAAGATTTGTCATCTTGGCTCTGTTAGATATGGCTTCCTTTTTCAATTTAGCCACTTCTTTTCTTTACTCCTTAAGTTTTGTAATAAGTCTTTTGAAGGTCTGACCACTAGGGGAAGTCGAGACATGCACAATCTCAACAGTATTATTCTCATCCTCTTCTTCCAACTGTACATGAATTTCCTTGTGTGTTTCATCAACCTTCTCAAGACCCTTTCCTTTATGCTTCTTCTCTTGAACAAAAGATTCTTCTTTATTCTTCATAGGATTTTCAAAGTCTTTCACATAGACTTCATCTTTTCTCTCCAAAGGTCTTTTGGTACCTTTACCCTTCATTTTGTGTACTAGGGTTTTTGTTTCTCTTCTACATATTTTTCAGTGCCTTTCCCTTTCCTCTTATGCATAGGGGTTTCTGGACTGCTCTTTGAAAACCTCCTTAGGAATTGATGACCTAGTGAAAGGTCTTTTACCCTTGATTTCTACTGCTGGTGGAGAAGACGGAAAGAGAAGCTTCTTTCCCTTTTTAGATGTCACCTTGGTAGAAGAAGGCACTTGTTCTAACCTTGGTGGAGGTGGTGGTGAGAAATCTCTGTGTGGAGAAGGACAAACTTCCTCCTCAATTTCCATGACCTGCTTGCTGATCTTTGAAATATGGGATCTTCCCTTTCTCTTCTTGCTGATACCTCCTTTAGTACTGGTGGGTGATGAAGGACCTGTGATATGTGATTGGGGAGTAGGTGTGGGGTCCATCTTGAAGTGAGAAGTAACCACAAAATTCTCCCATGAAATCTCTTTCTTTCCCAACTCTTCAAAGACTAACATTCTGATCAATCTAGAGTGCAAAAGGCTAGAATCCACATCCTTAGATTTGGCTTGCAACCTATATGAAATTTTACCTATACTTTTTAGCAGGTAATAAGGATCATTCATCTCAACCTTACCAGTAAAATGTAACAACAACCTTATGTGGTAATGGTACAAGGTGTTAAATCTCCCTTCACAAGTAAAATATCTCTGTATGATTTTCAACATTCTATCAAACTGTTCGATCAATTGATTCCTTGGAATACTCTTAGATAACTCATTGGCTCGATATTCAGGCTTGAAGATATCTTTAACAAAGGGTGAACTCAAGACCATGGCCTTGAACCAATTTTCACTTGAAATGGGAATCCCTGTTGCAGCTGAGATGGAGGCTTCAATTACCTCAAATTCCAAATCCCCAACTCTGGTTTTCTTGCCATCAAAATTTAATACAAATTGTTTTTCTACCTCTGGATGGCCTCTCTGCATGTTCTGGCAGAAAGAGAGGCATCCTGTTCTTTGAAACATCTCCCTTGCCATGGGCTCTATGTAAAAAAGGTGCATGTCCACATTTTATATCCTAACTATCTTGCCACCTTTGTCTGCTTTCTTCGATTGAGGGGTTTCCATGGCTCAAAATGAGGGTTCTTGAAAGGATTAAGGGATGCTAATGACCAACAAACTTCAACTCAGGTTTCAAATGCACAAAGATGACCCTTTAAAACTGACAGTGGTTAGAAATCCGAGCTTCACTGTGGGAAATACACCTTTATACTTGTACAGGCTATTTAGAGCATCGACTGTGAGGGGGTGATTCAAAAAGGATCTTTGTACAGGATGAAAGAGAGCAAGGAAAGCAGAGAGGGTTTGAACATCGCCTCTATGTAGCACAACACATACGCAGAGGATAGGCTATCTTTAGGCTTGTGATTTCAATGGTTAAAGTGAACAAAAGTAATCAGGCCATAGACACAGGAAAGGACGTTTACAGGTATGCAAATAAGGGTCCCTTACTATAGTGGAGGCTTAAAAAACCGAAAAACCCGAGCCCAAATTTCCTGTGAAAATTAATAAGCAAAGGAAGTAGCACATGATACCTGTAAAGTTGATACCTGTTGAGATTTTCAGCGCGATCTTAGGATGAAATTGAGGAAACTTCGGCCCTGGAACCTTTCACAGCATCAAATTTAGTGGACATGCAGTCGCCCGATCATAACTAGAAAATTTACACAGTGCAGCACTGTCGAACTTTTCAAATTTAGAAACCATTACCAAGGATCATAAATGCAAGATCTTTTGAAGGCACTTCAACCGACTTCTGGCACTTAAAACAAGGGGCACGATATCAGTCGTGGAAATCATGACTTGGAGTGGATGAATGATAAACGTGATAGGCGCTATGAAACTGCCTGATGAGTAGGAAACGCTTCCAAATCAAAAAATGATTGGATAGGTAAGCGAGGATGATGAGGCATGCATGTGAGGTCATGAGTGAGGAGAGAGGTGTGTCACATCAGCCTGATCATGGGTAGTATCAACCTATGGACGAACCACAAAAGGGGACCAAAAAGAATAAACCATGAGCTAAAAAGGGTTCAAGGATCAAAAATCAAATTGAGGATCAACACATGAGCTATGACTCAAAAGTTTAGTCATCGAAGGGGTCCTATCAAACATAACATTAAAAGGATGAAAATTTTATTTTAAAGAAAATTAAAATCTAAGGCTTTAAAAATGATATAAACAATCTAAAAGACCCAAGGCGACTTAGTGTGATAACATTGGCTCCACAGGGGATGACATGCCCCCTGCGGGCTGCCAAGAATGAGTAGATTCAGTGCCTTATCCTAGGGCTATGGGGTCAGTTATTGGAACAAAAAATAAAAAGAAAATGATATTTACAATGACATGAAGAGCCACTCTAGGCTCAAGAAAAGTACTTTTTCAAGAAATGCCCATTGACAGGGCCACCAAAAACCTCTTCGTTCTCCATAGTCTTCAACTTGAAAGTGTTATTAGAGAATACCTCAGAGGTTTTGAAAGGACCGATCCATAAAGCTTCAAATTTACCGTGCTTTCCTTTATATTGTCTCGGTGCATCCCACTTGAGCACCAGATTGCCCAATTTAAAATCCTCTTTGTTTACCTTCTTATCGAATGCTTACTTGATCTTCAGTTGATGATCATATACTTTATCTACAAGTTGCTCCTGAGTCTGCTGCACTTCGAATAGTTGCTGAATCCTCATGATCATATGATCCGACTCCCCTTAATAATCTTGGAAGAATTTTGCCACAGGCAAGGCAAGCTGAGAAGGGAAAATGGCCTCAACTCCATACACCAGCTGGAAAGGAGAAAGACCCAGGGCCCTCTTTGTTGTCACTCTGTCAGCTCACAAAGAAAACTTGAGTTTTGAATCCCATGCCTTTTTGTTGTCCTCCAACAACTTTTTAATGATCTTTAGAAGGCTTTTGTTGGAGGATTCTTCAAGCCCATTTCCTTGGGGGTAATAAGGAGTTGAATGAATCAATGTGATCCCATATTGTTCACATAACTGAATCAATGGCTTAGCCTTGAAATATGCAACATTGTCAGTGACAATTCTGTTCGGACAACCAAACCTTTCCATAATGTCTTCAAGGAAACCAATGATCACTTTGTGGGAAGCATTCCTGGTAGGGATAGCCTCTATCCACTTAGTGAAGTAATCTATGGCAGTCAAGATCCATCTATTTTGGCCACTGGAAGTGGGATCAATTTCCCCGATAAAATCTAAGCCCCACTATTGAAAAGGTCCTGAAGTTGCTACGAGCTTTAATGGAAAAGACTTATGCTGCTGCTTTCCAGAAAATTTTTGACATTTATCAGATGCTCTGATCTTAGCACAAACATCTGTGAACAGACAAGGCCAAAAGTACCCAGCCCTGAGAATCTTGTAAGCAGTAGTCCTCCAAAAATGATGCCCCCCACACAAACTGTCATGAAAATCAAACATAATCTTTTGGGCTTCTTACGGGTCCAGGCATCTCAACAACACTCCCAATGGATCCTTCCAATACAAAATTTGATCATCCGGGCAATACTTTATTGATTTGAGCTTTAGTGCTCTCACCTTGTTCTTTTCCATACCATTTGGAGGTTGTAAATTCTATAAGAAGAATATTATGTCCTTGTACCAGCTGCAATCTATCAACACAAGGATGCCTTGAGAACCCTTGTCATTTAATTCAACCTGCTGCTTTTCTGGACATGAGACAATGAAATTTACCCCCAATACTGAGCAATTTGATTCAGCCAACATCTTGGCTAAACCTTGGCCTTTAACCAATTTTGTAGGCTTGATTTCTAAATCGAATTCAAGGATCTTAGCAATCCATTTGTTGTGTTTTCCGTCAATATCATGCTGAATAAGAATTTCTTTTACAACAACTGATGGAACATAAGCAATAACTCTTGAATGCAACAGATAAACTCTAAAGGACTTAAGAGCTTTAACCAATGCATAGGCTTGCTTATCCATGATGTCATATTTTAATTCTGCATCTCTCAAAACCCGGCTGAAAAAGGCAATGGGCTTCTCTAAGCCTTCAACGTTCTTCTGCAACAAAACTGCTGCCACTGTATCAAAAGAGGCAAACGAAAAAATAAGAAAGTCCTTGGAGTAGTCTAGGCTGACTAGGAACGGGGCTTGTGTCAGAGATTTCTTTATTTGATCAAAAGATCTACGTGCTTCAGCAGTCCAATTTATTTCATTATCTTTCCTCAACATGGCTGTGATATACTTAACCAACTCAACAAAATTTGGCACAAACCTTCTCAAGAAATTTACCTTTCCCAGAAAAGACTGAACCTCCTTTTTTGATCTAGGAAGTGAGAAGGTTTGTATGGCTTCAACCTTGCTGGAATCAATCCTAACCCCTTCAACTGACACAATATGTCCCAATAATTTCCCCTCTTTCCTGGCAAACAATTATTTTTTTATTATTTAAAGAGAGACCAAATTTTCTGCATTTCAAGAAAACCTTTCTTAAATGATCACAATGCTCTTTATCAGATTGAGAGAACACTGTTATGTCATCTAAATAGATGACAACAAACTTGTCCTTCTCTCCGATGAATGCTATGTCCATAGCTCGCTGAAAGGTCGCCCCGCATTCATCAAGCCAAAGGGCATCTTGGCGTACTTGAATGTACCCCAAGGAGTGGTAAAAGCCATCTTCTCTCTATCCTCTGGCAAAACATAAATCTGGTTGTAGCCAGAAAAACCATCAACCATAGACATCTGAGTTGCACCTGTCACCCTCTGTAATATGTGCTCCATCTTGGGCAAAGGGTAATTATCCTTTTTAGAGCTTCTGTTCAGATTTCGGAAATCGACACAAAGTTTTATTTCTCTATTCTTTTTCCTCATGGGGACCAAATTTGCCACCCATTCGGAATACCTCAAAGGAATAATAATTTTTGCATATAAAATCTTTTTTACCTCTTTCTCCATGACAGGCAACAACATAGGATTGATTTGCCTCAACTTTTGCCTGAAGGGTTTGGTCTCTTCTTTTAATGGAATCTTTTACTCTATAATGTTTGTGTCATAAGTTATAAGATCTTCATAAGTCCATGCGAATACATCAAAAAATTCCTTTAACGGTTTGGTATATTCTATCCTTTTCTCTCTTGATAGGATGCTTGACATATTAACATATTTTGGATCCTTTTCCGTTCCCAAATTGCACTGAGTTATATTAGCATCATCAATAGATACTTTCCCCTTTACTGCCACATCATTTTCATCAAATAATTTTTCCAAAGGAACTAGTCCTTTTGGAATGTGGTTACTAGGTAGATGCACAATATGATGATTAACAATTCTATTAAGGAAAACATCAACATGTGGAGTAATTTCAGAATCATGATCCTGATCAATGTGTGATGCAACAAATTCATCAACAGACTCAAGGAATTTTTTAAGTTCTAAATCATCTTCAAACACCTTCCAATTTTTGACATTTTCCGGTATAGAAGGCATGTATTTGACTTCTACATCATACTTGAGTTTGGGTGGTATAGGTATCCTGAAATTGCTTGCTGATACAACCAAAGAATAAACCACATAATTCTCTTCTCGTGGAATAAAAGAGATGTCAAACTCAGAGAAAAAAATCTCCACTAGGTCCCATACTTCATTCCTATAAGATCTAAGAATAGGGTGCTTAGTTTGGCAAAGATTTTTGGTTTGATGGACTATCAATTCAACATCTCCAAATACTGATAGTTTTTTAATCCCCATATCTTTTGCAGCTCTCAAGCCCAAGAGAAAAGCTTCATACTCTGCCACATTATTGGTAGTTTCGAATTCTAGTTTATATGACAAAGATATGGTCTCCTGAGTTGGTGAGACAAAGAACACTCTAGCATCAACATAAGTGATTTTTGACATGGTTTCAGTGGGTTTGATCTCATCAGGGATCTTCTTGTACATTTTGTTAAATATTTTAGAAAAGTCAGAGACAAACTCTCCTTCTTTCCTTTTCAAATATCCAAATTCAGTGATGTAGTACAAAAAAATATTTTTGTCACCCCAGTGCCTCAAGAAGGCTTCATCCAATGCCTCAATACCAGTGATGGATCCAAGGGACAGAACCCTAAAACACTTCCTAGCCTCACCAAAAAGGCTTTGGACGAAAACCCTCATCCAAACATCTTCGTTTTCAATATTTTGGTTGTCTTCATAGCTATAGAAAGCAACAAGATGTTCCTCAACTGTTATATCTTCTTCTCCAGTAAACTTGGGCATGTATTTCAAATAATCTCCAGGGGGAAGAACATTCATTGGCTGAGTTAAGACTAGAGGAGCATATCTTGCAGCCACTATGGCATCCATCCTATTTGTAGGTGGATTAACAATTGCCATTTGATTTTGGATTCTAGGTGAATGAGCAGGAGAAAGAGACTTGGCTGCATGCAGATTAGGAGAAGAAGGAATGGATAAAGGGGGATTTTCAGTCTTCACAATAGCAGGCGGAGTCTTGGAAGAGGATGGTAAGGTCTGAGAGGGAGATGAAGTTCCTACTTCTTTGGTAGCAAAAGTCTTAACAAAGAGAGGTGTAGCAAAACCTAAAGTAGGGAAATATTCAAAACTATCAAGACTGAAACACTTCTCAATATTAGGGGAGGAAAATATATCAATGTTTTATTCTTTCAATTTAGTTTCAAAGTAAGAGTATTCAACATGAAACTCTTCAAAATCAATTTTTTGAGATACTTCAGCATAAGATAAAGGAATCTTACTTGATAAAACAGCTGGAGTATCAAGACTGGAATCAGGCAACTGACCAGAAGCACTTGTAGCCGCAACAAAAAAACTTTTTTGAGAATCTTTTCCCTTCTTTATTATCTTTTCTGGGTCAACCTCAGGTGGAACCAAAGGTAGCTGTGGATTTTATCTCGTATTTCTACCTTTAGGCACCAGAGTTGAATCAATGGAGTCGACAGGTGCAAGATGCAATCTTCAAAATACTAAGTCCCAATGCACCTTGAGAGCTAGTAAGCATTGCCATTCTATCCCAGGGAAAAGTATTCAAATCGTTCCCCAGCAACGACGCCAAAAATGTTATCACTAGGAGTCAACTTCTGATTGCATAGAAGGTAAGCCCACTACCCATCAGGTTATATGTGAATGAATGTATGAGTGTTTTTAAAGGGTTAGATGGAAAAGACTCGAAATGATAAAATCCTAACTCAGAAACAAGGCTAACATGTACCAACAAATAAGGTCTTGACTAACTTCAACCAGTAGTTTGGGAGTAAATGTGGATAGAGGGAAGACTTGAATGAGAGGAATGTAAGGGCTACTGCAAACATCAGGTCTACAAGAGCCTACGGAAGAAAGTTTCTTAAAACAAGATCTTCTTGAAATTAGAAACTAAGAAGATAAATAAACACCATGATAATACAATGATCAAACATCTACCATAACATTACCACAATTATCCATGTGAAGCATTCAAAACATGAACATTTAGCATTAGAAGCATATAGGCTGAAATAGAAGTTGATTTCTATTAGTCAAAAAGTCTTAAGTCCAGTACATAGCTAGATCACAGTCACTTCATAAAAAATATTACAGTCTAGGGAGCCTTTCTCAACCATCCGAACCTACTAAAGCCATTGATCTATCTATTTATAACAAGAAAATGAGGCAACAACTGGAGGTACGAGATGGCCTGTTTCCCTTGAAAATCTCTAAACATTTATTTGTTCTAACAACTAAGATAACAACATATGCTATAAAACAGGGAAATGCTGGTGACTAATCCAATCATGCTTCTAACTGCTTTGATCCTCTTTTGATGCTCAACTCCTGTTTTTCCATGTGTCCTTTTGGAGCCTATAGTTGTCCTCAAAATTCCAACTGCTACTTCTGTTAATTTCTCCATCATCGACTCATCCAAAAGATGTTGGCCTAGTCCTCCTAGATTCCTGGTGTTTGCTGGCAACTTCCTTGGGTAGAAACTCTGTGTAGCGCCCCCTAAAATGAAACAAGGAGAGAAGGTAGCTCCTATAGGTAGAGCCACTGTGCTGAATATATGTGCCAACATTTGTCCTCTGTTGCAATATTAAGTAGCGCCTGTAGGTAGCACCCCTGTGTTGTGCCTGAGTGTAAACCTACTCCCTGCCAAATATTACGTAGCACCTGTAGGTAGCGCCACTGTGTTACGCATGTATGCAGCTTCTGTTCTCTGTAAGATATTACGCAACACCTTTAAATATCGCCACTTACGCTGCGTCTACATACAAGTTTGGGTAGCATGGCCAAAACACAACGCCTTTGAATCTTGAACATGTGCATAATAGTTTGTGTTCTTTCATGATGACAAAACCATTTTACTTAGGTGCCTTGACTATACCATAGGTAATGCCTTTTACCACTGAGTGAAGTTAGCACTTAGCAAAAAACTCAAAATCCATATAGCTAAACACCTAGAAGCCTTTATAGATGGCATAAATAGTATTTGCATATCAGTTAACCCTCCCCAAAAAAGGAACAATCCCCAAAAATGGAGCTTACCCCTTACCAACTATTTTTTCATCTTAACACTTAGCCTCACACTCTTTCTAGTAGAAAGAGTATCTTCAATTGACTCAGCATACTTCTTCTTCCTAGCGCTGGCAGGCTTATTCAGTGTAGTTGAGCTCTCCTTAGCCACTGGTTTATCATCTTCAATGGCAACTTCTACCAACACCTGTAAATTCCTTTGGGCTACCTCATCTTGAAAATGCTTCAGTTCTGCCTTTAGCTTCCTGTTCTGAGCCTGAAAGCCTCTGTTCTTCCTATAGAGGTTCTGGAGCTACCTATGAAGGGGTTGGGCCCTTCTTGCTGCAAATCTGGCCAAGTCAAGGGTATGAATATAGCCCTCCATAAGCTCTGTCATCTTGGCTCTATTAGATATGTCTTCCTTTTTCAATTTAGCCACTTCTTTTCTTGACTCCTTAAGTTGTCTAATAAGTCTTTTGAAGGTCTGACTGCCAGGGGAAGTAGAGATATGCAAAGTCTCATCAGGCTTCTTCTCATCCTCTTCTTCCAACTGTACATGAATTTCCTTGTGTGTTTCATCAGGCTTCTCAAGACCCTTTCCTCTATGCTTCTTCTCTTGCACATAAGCTTCTTCTTTATTCTTCATAAGCTTTTCAAAGTCTTTCACAGAGACTTCATCTTTTCTCTCCAAAGGTCTTTTGGTACCTTTACCCTTCCTTTTGTGTACAGGGTTTTTTTGTTTCTCTTCTACATATTTTTCAATGCCTTTCCCTTTCCTCTTATGCATAGGGGTTTCTGGTAAAGACTGCTCTTTGAAAACCTCCTTAGGAATTGATGACCTAGTGAAAGGTCTTTTACCCTTGATTTCGACTGCTGGAGGAGAAGAGGGAAAGAGAAGATTATTTCCCTTTTTAGATGTCACCTTGGTAGAAGAAGGAACTTCTAACCCTGGTGGAGGTGGTGGTGAGAAATCTCTGTGTGGAGAAGGACAAACTTCCTCAGTTTCCATGACTTTCTTGCTGATCTTTGAAATAGGGGCTCTTCCCTTTCTCTTCTTGCTGATACCTATTTTAGTACTGGTGGGTGATGAAGGACCCGTGATTTGTGATTGGGGAGTAGGTGTTGGGTCCATCTTGAAGTGAGAAGTAACCACAAAATTCTCCCATGAAAATCTCTTTCTTTTCCAACTCTTCAGAGACTAACATTCTGATCAATCCAGAGTGAAAAAGGATAGAATCCACATCCTTAGATTTGGCTTGCACCCTATCTGAAATTTTACCTATACTTCTCAGTAGGTAATAAGGAACATTCATCTCAACCTTACTAGTAAAATGTAACAACAACCTTATGTGGTAATGATACAAGGTGTTAAATCTCCCTTCACAAGTAAAATATCTCTGTATGATTTTCAACATTCTGTCAAACTGTTCGATCAACTGATTCCTTGGCATACTCTTAGATAACTCATTGGCTCGATATTCAGGCTTGAAGAGATCTTTAACAAACGGTGAACTCAAGACCATGGCCTTGAACCAATTTTCACCTGAAAGGGGAATCCCTGTTGCAGCTGATATGGAGGCTTTAGTTACCTCAAATTCCAAATCCCCAACTCTAGTTTTCTTGCCATCAAAATTTAATGCAAATTGTTTTGCTACCTCTGGATGGCCTCTCTGCATGTTCTGGCAGAAAGAGAGGCATCCTGGTCTTTGAAACATCTCCCTTGCCATGGGATTTGTGTCAAAAAGGCGCATGTCCACAGATTCTGTCCTAACTATCTTGCCACCTTTGTGTGTTTTCTTCAATTGAGGGGTTTCCATGGCTCAAAATGAGGGTTCTTGAAAGGCTTAAGGGATGCTAATGACCAAAAAACTTTAACTCAGGTTTCAAATGCACAAAGATGACCCTTTAAAACTGAAAATGCTTAGAAAGCCGAGATTGACTGTGGGAAATACACCTTTAGACTTGTACAGGATATTTAGAGTGTAGACTGTGAGGGGGTGATCCGAAAAGGATCTTTTTACAGGATGAAAGAGAGCAAGAAAAGTAGAGAGGGTTTGAGCAGTGACTCTGTGTAGCGCAACACATATGCAGAGGATAGGCTATCTTCAGGCTTGCAATTTAAATGATTAAAGTGAACAACAGTAATAAGGCCATAGACACGGGAAAGGACGTTTACAAGTATGCAAATAAGGGTCCCTTACTACCATGCAGGCTTAACAAACTGAAAAACCCAAGCCCAAATTTCCTGTGAAAATTAATAAGCAAAGGAAGCAACACAATATACTTGTAAAGTCGACACCTGTTGAGATTTTCAACGCGATCTTAGGATGAAATTGAGGAAAATTTGGGTCTGTAATCTTTCACAGCATCATATTTAGTTGACATGCAGTCGCCTAATTAGAAATTGCAAATTTACGCAATGCAACACTGTCGAACTTTTCAAATTTAGAAACCGTTACCAAGGATCATAAATGAAAGATCTTTTGAAGGCACTTCAACCGACTTCTGGCACTGAAAACAAGAGACACGGTATCAGTCATGGAAATCATGACTTGGAGTGGTTGAATGATAAACGTGACAGGCGCTACAGAACTGCCTAATGAGTAGGCAACGCTTCCAAATCAAAAAATGATTGGACAGGTAAGCGAGGATGATGAGGCATGCATGTGAGGTCATAAGTGAGGAGAGAGGTGTGTCACATCAGCCTGATCATGGGAGGTATCAACCTAGAGACGAATCACGAAAGGGGACAAAAAAGAATAAACCATGAGCTAAAAAGGGTTCAAGGATAAAAAATCAAATTATGGATCAACACATGAGCTATGACTCAAAAGTTTAGTCATCCAAGGGGTCTATCAAGCATAACATTAAAGGGATGAAAAATTTATTTTAAATAAAATTAAAATCTAAGGCTTTAAAAATGATAAAAACAAACTAAAAGACCCAAGGTGACTTAGTGTGATAATAGGTTGCACTTGTGACTTCGTTTGCATCTAACCGACTAAATTGAGCTAGATAATACGACTACCGATGCTGCGAGAGCATTGGGGATTGACGTTCGAGAGTAAAATTAACGCATAGTTTTCTTCGTGGGTTATCATCCTTCGAGACTCCCGACCCTGTAAATGTTTCATAAATCGACAATAGGCGATTATCATTCCTTTACTCGCTTGACGCTTACTCTTTTCGTTTTTCCCAATACCAACGAGGATCGGTCGTCGGTGATATTCTTGCATTGGCGCCCGTCACGTAATAGAATCCCATCTACCGACGCTGATGAATATTAGGGATCGACTACTTTGGTCTTCTCGAGCATTTTTTGTCACCTCTAATCCTTCCCGATGGCAAACTTCTTAAGCACGTTGGAGAATAGTTTTGACTATCAATTCCTCAAGTAAATGTTAGTCCCTTTTAAAGTTATGATGATTTTCACATGCTCAAGCAGACTTCAAAGGCTCAACATGAAAACAAAAAATTATAAACAAAGGCAACAGTTTTCATACTGAAGTGGAAACATACAGTGCAAAGGATCAAGTGGTACCCAAAAAGTAAAAAATGGACATAGAATTGTTAGGGTGTGTTGAGTGCTCAACAGAGGGAACTACATGAACTCCCCTGTCCATGATAATGACAACTCAAAGCACAGTATGAAATCTCAAAGGCCTACTAATAATAAAAAAGCACACCAAAAATAATCAAACGACCAATCTGCACACAAACAGGATAAAGTGGCTGAAAGGGGCCTCCCTCCCTAAAGTAGGTATGCCTCGCCCAAGAGGGGCATGAGATTCCCAGCTAAATATCAGAGGTATCAGAATCAATTATAAGGTCCCTTGTGGGCTTAACAACTATTCAGTCAGATCCCCCGAGAGAGGTAATCCTCCATAAAGGATTTGTGTTGTTCGACCCTTATCTGACCCAGGGTACCTTCAGAATAACCCCTGCAAGTAACCTATGTGGCACCTAAGTCAAGAAACTAAGCAACCATAGTATAAATGATGCACATGAGAACAGTCATAATTTAGGTCAACCATATGGGCAGGGTAGCAAAGCCCGAAACCTTGAAAGTACTGCCTCTCACGGAGGTAAGGGAACTAGCAAGATCCCCATATACGAATAGGTCCCTAGAAATATATGTGATGCTAAGAAGGTATCGGGGGATATCCCTTCAACTGACCTCACATGACCTCATGATTAACTCTGGTGTAAGCAGATCCTCCTGATATTACCGATTATACAATGGATTTCTCCACTCCCTTATTCAGACACATATGTTGATTTAATAGCCTTGGAGAAGTTTACTTACAAAATCCTATTCCAAGGCACTAAATCCTAAGCTAGTTTGTGTACCCTAGAAGATAAAATCGTTACTAATCAATTTTAAATTATAAAATTTATTTTAATGGCCTTGTTTACTCAAAAGGCGCGGTCATGAAACTAGTGATGTTATGACTCAACAAGTAAATGAATATGAAAACAATCCAAAGTCCGAACTTCAATTTCCAATAAATGATATGCTTCCTAAAAATGCAATTTTCAATTCAATTATGCAATTCTAAATAAAAATGCAATCTTTCTTTACATGCACTAATATAAATGACAAAGACTCAAGAGATCAAAATGCCAATCAATGTAAAATGCCTAATATTTTTGTATTTTCAATATAAGAAAAATGAAAATGCAAAGACCACACAACAACTTGATATAAAGACTCTATTGTGTATAGGGAGAGACAAACTAAGTAGGATATCAAGGAGAAAAACACCCAGCCCAAGGTGCAAGGACAATCAAAATGAAAAGATGATGAGAAAGGCACCGCCCAAAAATTCAACTAAAGATAGGTTTCCTGTCATTCCACAGACACTTAACAATCACTACAAATACCCAAGAAGACTCAACAATCATCAAAACCTACCCAACAACCACGAAACCCAGCAATCAAGCAACAAAGGTTGATGTACGCGACTGTTCAAGGGAAACGCGCATATGTACGCAACTTGCAGAAGGACAACACACGTATGTACGCGACTGCCAAGCAAAAACCCACGTATATGTGTCAAAACACAACTAGGTTAAGGAGAAGGCTGAAATACTTAGACCCAGAGTGAACAGAGGCTGTCAAGCAATCATATGAAAAGAAACTCAATACGAACGAGAGAAATCTAAGGAGAAAACACTCCAAACCCCCAAAAAGAAGATTCAATCCCCAGTATGGTCACCAATTCTATTACGAGGAAAATCTCTCTATGGCTAGGGGTAAACCATAACAGACGGAAATGACTGAAGAAATCAACTCTAATATCAAGTATTGTATATAGACAAATATTCTAGCAAGACAAGATAAAAGGCCTACCTCGTCCAAACCTTCGATGAAGTCCACCATTGAGCACTTGACCCAAAGAAATATACCTGCAACTAGTCCTCAATAACCAAGCAACACAAGCATATGGAGATAATATATGGTGTCAACACATTCAATATCATAATCCATCAACATTCATAACAAATACTCCCATGGAATAATAATTCAAATATTTGCAAGATATCAATTGGAAGAGAAAAGAGTATTTCTATTAAGATATAATCAACAGAAGTGAATAAGTTACAAACTTCTGTGTCGACATGACTCAGAACCGAGAAACTAAGTTCCTTCTAGCTGGGCCTCCACCACTTCAATCCTCCACCAAAGGAAATCTCATATAAGAGAGGCAATGAAGTTCTCAATCAGTAAGGGAAGAGCTTGGGGGCTGAACAATGTGTTCAAACTTAAAGGACAAAGGGATGCCGACTCAATGTGAAGTGAATAATTCCTCCAGAGTAAATTTGCTCTCAAAGTTGAATTCTTTCTCCTCTTTTCCATAGCTCGGATTTGGCCCATTTATAGCCTTCAAGTGGAACTGAAGGGCCAAGTCGAAACATTTCCAGTATATGGAAGGCCAAGGATCATTGATCTCGTGACATGACATGGAAACCCGACACCATTTTTCAATTTTGGGCACATTTCTCGATGTACGCAGGCTGTAGTGGTGCAACCTTCATATACACATGTTGTATAGTAGGCAAGGTGCGTATATGTGGAAAAAATTATATTTTTAGCTCTAGGATTTGCAAAAATAGATTTCAAGTCTGCATAGGGAAATGGAAAAAGGCCTTCTGTGCAAGATTGCATGGGGTGAGGCAAATCTTTCTCTAACAATTGTAGCGTTCAAATCGTAGAGATTGTAATAACAGGAAATATCTTTGGTTAGGGTTACAAAATCACATGAGTAATTGATCATTGAGTCAAGCCCTAAATACTAACTAAAAAGTAGAGAAAAAAAGTCAAGGGCATAGTGCATAAAAGGAATATGAAGTATTGAATTAAGGGATGCGATACGGTACGAACTACATAAGAGTTTCAAAATATTTGATACAAACTACAAAAGGGTTTTTGAATCTAAATTATAATGCGAAAGGTATGTGATTTATCCCTGAGTAGATTCTATTCCTGAACTTGAAATATGAAAATGTCAAAGACTGTAATGAAGTAATTCTGCAATGTTGTGAGGTGTGAAAAATGACTCTGTTTGGGAGATTTTAGGAGTGTGGCATATATCTATGTTTGAGAGAACTTGAAAGTATGAATTCATGAGCGAATACATAAGAAAGTGAGGTAGGGTACTTGTATATTATATGCCAATCTAGAAAATCTTTGAGAACCATGTGACAACTACATGAATGACTATCGAGATATTGAAAACATGAAGAGACTCCCCACCTATGAAATCTTAGATGATATAAAGAGGGCTTGAGAGTATGAAATCATGAGTGAACATATACAAGGAAGTGAGACAGAGAACTAGTAAATTATGTGCAAAACTAGAGAAGCTTTGATGACTATGTGGTAGCTACAGGAACAACATAAATGTTATTTATAATGTCCAAATGAAGAGATTATTCAATATTTGTGCATAGATGAAGAGTCCCTTGAAGAATAGAGAATGCAGAGATAGGTTACAGATTGTTTGTCTGGGCATGAACTACAGATATGCACTTTTGTGTAAGGCTCTGAAAATGAAAGTAAATATGCGTGAATGTGTTGAAATCATTAGGACTATGTTGCAGCTATAGGATTGACTAAGATATTGTATATTATGTATGAAGAAATGTTTTTAATACTATGTGTAAATAGAGGAATGTGTGAACTGAGTGGCATATCTAATTTCAAGTCTACAAGTAAAGGGATAGAGCAAAGTGGAGCAGAGCTACAAATTTGAGCTGGAATTTCATATGAAATTATTACAAGGTGGTTGGGTGGTACAAGACAGATAAATCATAAGTATATATATTTCAGGGTGGTAGGGTGGTGCAAGGGAGAGCATTGGTGTCCTCATATTCTTAACAGGTTGGTGCCTAGCGGATTGGTGTCTGCAGATTGTAAGTGAGTGCTTACAACGAGGACTTGTGTCCTCATCTTCTTAAAAATTTGGTGCTTGGAATATTGGTGTCTGTATATTGTAATTGGGTTCTTATAGCGAGGATTGGTGTCCTCATCTCCTTAACAGGTTGGTTCTTGACAAGTTTTTGCTTGCAGACTGTAAGTTGGTTATTACAGTGAGGACCAGTGTCCTCAATAGATCAATAGGTCAGTTCCTGTCATGTTGGTGGTTGAAAATATGTAAGTGGGTGCTTACTACAAGGATTGGTTTCCCTCATAGGTTGAATATTGTAAATAATGTAACTCTTGTTTAATATAAGAAAAAATTTCCTTGGTTTTCTCCCTTATTCATCTTCCACGTAAAATATTTGTGTATTGTGCCTTTGTATTGATCTCTATTCATATTTAATTCTATACATTGCTTATGATTAACTCTGTGATGATTCGTTAAAGTGGTAAAGAAGAAAATGTGGTTAAAATATGTCCAATACTGATTCACCCCCCCCTTAGTATTGTTGAATATTCCAACAAATCTTTGCAACATCAACTACATGATGGACTTGATAAAGACATAAGTGGACATATTAATATATTAGGGGAAGGAAAGGGAAAGAGTCAAACAAGAAAGTATACAATTGTTGAACAACAATTGAAAAAGGTGGACAAGAAAATAAAAAAACAATAAAGAATCAGTTACAGTTGCAGAAAATGAGTACCGTTAGCGAATCACATATGTGCCTATTCTCGATTGTATAGTATGTGAGCAAAATTTCTTCCTAAAATATGTTACCTCAATCATACAAGGACACAAAGAATCACTTTTCAATCACGAGAAGAAAGAAAAAGCAAGACAAATTATAACAGACCATACCAATAATAGTTACATTTGCAAACTTTGCAAGAAAGCATTAGAGAATGATGTAGATGCTAAGTTTGTTGTGCCAAAAAAAAATAGAAGAAACATAAACATAATAATCTTGAAAAAATTGGATGAACTAGAAGAAATTTCAATAGAATTGTGACTACCTTTCTTGCAAATAAGAGAACTTGGAAAAATATATAGAAAACCACAATTAGGACTCACCGAAGGGGTTATCAATGTCCCAAAAAACATTTCCAAAATTCAGCATGCGTTGCCTCGCAACATAAATGAATCTGATACAATTGTAGTGGAAATAAAGAAGAGTCTTAGATTAAAAATGCTTATTCTATTGGACGCATCTATGCGCACATGGTCATGAAATCTTTAAAACGACTATGTAAAGCAACACTTTACAAATTGGAAAAAAGAAAGAATAATTGATAAATGGGAGAAAGTATTCATAGAAAACAAAGAAGCATATGAAGATCAAATAGACATTGAAAGTGAAGAATTTGATGAGGAAAACAATGAAGAACCAATAACTAAAACTCTTGTACATGCATTCACTGATACATACAACATCTTTGATCTCCACAACAATCAAATAAACATTGCTTCTGGTGAAGGCTATGTTCTGCTAGGAATTTTCCAAGATAAATACTCATAGGAGATGAGCTTCCCCTCATTGTTTAATGGTGAATAACGACCTGATGATGTAACTAGAAACTTTTCATATTAAAATTTTTTCAGGTGGGAAGTATTGCACAAGGAACATGACTTTGTGTATCATACATCAAACCTATTATATAAAGAAGTACACATTATTCTAAATCAAGCGCTTAGTAGCATATGGAATATAATAAGAAAGGGAAATTAAAAGGAAGAAGGATAAAAGCAAGAGATGTAAAGTCAAAGCCAAACTTGGACCGCATTTTGAAATCAGATATTGGATACATGGACCTCAAGACAATTCTTATGCCACCAGACTAACAACGACATACATGCAAGAAAATATATGCAATGATACGACAACTAGGACCACTAACCTTTTTCGTTTCTTTTAGTACTGTAGAAAATCGTTGGGAACCATTGGTTAATGAACTAAAATAAATAAAAGAACGAACAAAAAAGAACAATTGAAAATGGAATAGAAAACAATGAAATTGATTTGTTGATTAGCAATTACCCTGTAACGTGTGCTTGTTACTATAGAAATAGGATATCTATGATGCGAAATTTAATAATTCACGACATTACGTACTGCAGAAATATTGAAGACTTTTTTTGTTACTGAGTTTCAAAACAAAGGAAGCGAACATGACTATGGATTGCTATGGATAAAAGATGCACCAATCTATGGGGAAATACATAGATAGAACTTGAGTGCTTTGTTGATAAATACTTGTCATGTTGGTCGACAACAATTGGAGATGAGTTGAAAATGTTGCAACATCATCGTCATACAAAAAGTTGTAGGAAAAGAAAAAAATGTGCATTGTAGATTCAATTTTCCATAGCTCCCAATGAAAATAACAAGATTGGTAAAACTTCTAGAATATGAAAATGACAAAACAAAACAAAATGAAAAATTAATATTTGAAACAATAGGATATTCTAAATATGAGAGCACATATACATTTGATAGATTCTTAAATGGTTTATGTTTAACACATAATGAATACATTAATGCAATTCAATGTAGCTTAAATTAGACAATTGTCTTATTACAAAGAAGACCTTCAGACATATGGATGAATAGTTTTGTACGACATATTCCAAAAATATGGAATGCAAATATATATTCTCAATCCATAGTTGATTCATATGTGACAAAAACATATTGTAGGTCCTACATGAAAAAAATTGACAAAATAATGACGTCAACATTTAAACGCATATGAGAAGAACATGAGAAACCAAATTTTGATATTATGAAAACAATTAGTAGACTTGGAAAGGCTTTAGTAAACATGAAAAAAATGTCTGCACAACAAACTATACACATTATCTTGTCTCTACCACTAAACACTAGTTCAAGAAAGTTTATATTCATAAACATGTCACCAATAGATAAACAAACATTTATCCTTAAAAAACAAAAATATTTGAAATGCGAGATAGATGATTTCAAAGAAATAATGTGTTCTTCAATAATTTATTACTACATATGTCGTTCTAAAGCTATCAATGACATATGTTTAGAAAAATTTGCATCAATTTATACAAAAAAAGACATGAAATGTCGAAATAGTGACAAGTCATATGTTATTAGGTATGTGAAATACAACAAGTATAAATATCTTGGCAATTACTACTGAGAAAAACTGATGCTATATGTTCCATATCGAGTAGATGAAAACATTTTCAAGAACATCTCTTCTACATGGGAGCATGTTTACTATTTGTTGGTAGAGACTATAAAGGAAAATGAATGAAAGCTTATGCATAAACAAATTTGACAGGGGGTGACTTTGAACATGCAACAAAATAAATTGAAAATAAGGAAGAACAATTATTTAACATAACATCACCGATAATGAAAAAGAACTTTTGAAACATTTGTATTCAAATGTGACTAGCAACTATGAGCAATATGATTTCGAAAATGATTTGTAACATTTCCAGAGGACAAGAAATATAAGAATAGATGCCAATCGACCTTATCACATTGTAAAGCAAATGCATATATTAGAGAACTTATAATTCTTCAATATTAGGAGACAATTGAACCAAGAACAAGCTACAATATTGAAGGACATATTAACAAAGAAGAAGAGTGAACCAAGCAAACCAGTGCACTTATTTCTAACAAGTGGTGCAGGAACCAACAAAAAATTCACTACCAAAGCACTATTTCAATCGTTGGTTCATTTCTACAATGTATAAATGGACTACAATACAGTGCAATTGAAAGGGCTCATAACTACATATACATGAAAGGCATCATTTAATGCAGGGGGTGTCACATTGCACTCTGCATTATATATGCCCTTTAACAAATCAAAGTACTTTCCATTGAATAGTGAAAAATGGATACACTAACAAAAATTTTTGAGCAACTTTTTGTATTAGTGATTGATGAAGCATCTTTGATAGGAGCAACATTATTATATAAAGTTGACAAACATCTATGAGAAATACATAACACACCAACATCCTACTTTGGTAATGTTGACTTAGTATTTTATGGAGATATGTACCAAGCACATTGTTNGAATCAATACGAGCATTAATACCACTTTTAACCACAATATATTATCTTCAACTTTATCAATAATTTATCATATGCATTCAATATATCATCAACATCATAAATCATCAGTACAATCACATAAACACAGTACACTAGAATTTATGTGGAAACCCAAATGGGAGAAAACCATAAAATATTTTTCTTATATATAAAAGAGTACATTCATTTGGAAGAACCAACTTCCCATTTCTCCAGCTACAACTGGAAGGAGGATACGAAACCCTATTTATAGTCTCGTATCTTAAGGAAGCTACAACTCCTTGAATTCTATGGCTCCAATCAGAAGGAGGCTACAAACCCCCTGATTCTCAGGCTCCAACCTGAAGGATGCTCCAACTCCTTGAGTTCTCTGGAACCAACATGAAGGATGTTGAAACCCGCTTTCCTTGCCTCGCCCTTCCACCCTAAAATATAAGTGTAGACCAAATTATCACTACCACAATCACTACCACTGTCACTGCCACTATCACTGTCACTTCCATCGTCACATCAAATTGTAACCTTTCAATCTATCACTATATCCAACCATTCATTGTCACTATAACATCAACCTGTAACTAATCGTCAACATGTTCTATACCAAAACCTGTACCATACCATCCATCAACTATGTACCAAAAAATGTAGTATAACATGCACCAATCATGTACCATAAGATATGCCAAATGTAGATATCATAACATAAAATATGAGTAGATAATCATGTATCCAATCATGTACCATGTACTAGAGCATCAATTATATATAAAAGCTATACCATATACCATAGCATCAATCATGTATATACTTGTACAATATCATTAATGAAGTGCCTCATGTGCTTCATGCCACCATATACCAAGTGTATACCTCAACCATATACCAACATCTCAAATATATTTCATATACCAAACGAGATGTAAGGGTATACCTCACTCAACCATATAGCCAAGACATACCTCAATCAAATTCCAATGCCTCAACAATATACCAAGCATCTCTCAAGCATGTACCATGACCAAACCCAACAAGTAACCCTCAAATCATACACATAAACATACCTGTAGTCCTGTAGCTGACCCGATATGAGATTTTATATACCTTGATCCTTTCCTCAGTCATAAAAAACCCGACACTATCATATTCCCCAAAATTCTCTTGTCCTCGCGGGACTAAGACCTCTTGTCACGTGGGGCCTGATGTGACAGGCATTAGGCAACCCGTAAGGGTTCCTCGCGAGACACTAGTTGTCTGAATCGTGGGGGTCATCCAAAATAGGGTTTCCTTAGAAAAGCCTATCTCTCCTCTATGATCCTGAAACTTCCACACTTCTCACTTGTCGCTACCTTAGATTTCGCCGTCGCAAAATTGCCAAAATATCACTTACTCACAAGAATATATTCAATAGAATGAATGCATGAATGTACTTGTGAATGA
Source organism: Picea engelmannii (assembly GCA_009831015.1). Classification (NCBI taxonomy): domain Eukaryota; kingdom Viridiplantae; phylum Streptophyta; class Pinopsida; order Pinales; family Pinaceae; genus Picea; species Picea engelmannii. The sequence goes on from ML789572.1 coordinate 161,831, forward strand.
CTTATTGAGGTGTATATATACTTTTTCTAGATAACCTCTTTCCTTAATTTTAGGTCTTCTTGAATTTCTTGTTACAACCACTTTACCCTTTCATTAATTGACTTGTAACCAACTAGGGGTTTCTTAACCATTCTTTGGGGATTCTAAATTCACAAGGCCATAACTCTTCAACCATGAGGAACCACGTGGTGTACCACCTATCATCGAAAACATTATGACGAGGACTATCCAGCCATGAGTGGGTTACTTGCATTTACATAGTTCTTCGTGACCTTTTTCCTTAATCAACTTTGGGTTCCATAGCCATACCTTTGGGGCTACTAGAATTCTTCAAGGGTTGACATCAATGAAAACCAATATTTCAACACACAACCCATAAGGGATTCAATGATATTTGAAGAACCAATCATCAATAAGCAAAACATTCCATACACATTTTGGTGAGATGAGGTCAAGTGCTTTTAATTGCAAAGGACAATGTGTTAAAAAGACATGGATTTCATTAGAATATTGAACAAAATGAGAGTTAATGAATAATCAAACCATGTATTCGAATACGTAAATGCTCATGAATGGCCAAAAAAAGACATACATGTAATCAAACACCTTAAAATGCGAGCTAGCCTAGCGGTTCTTCTCTACTAAGAAATAAGAGCATAACCTCAACAACAATGTCGAACACAACCCGACTAGGGTGGTGGCCAACATAAGGAGTAAAGGTGGCATGCAATAAATGCATGTCGCCTCCACCCACAGTCAATTAAGTCATTAGTATAGGCCAACCAATAATCCATTAACTCAATTAATTAGACCATGTATCGAAACCATCAACCATTAAAACCAACAACACGATCCATATCAACTCATGCCATATAATAATCACCGTGCATATCAACTATGTAACTCGAACAAAATCGCATAGATATTACCTTCCATTACCTTTTCGAATGTGCCACCAACATCCTATCCATCAAAATATACCATATTCATATTACCAATATAACTCAATTAAATTGTATAACCATCACTTGCTAGTTAGGTTTTAACCATAATAAATTTAATCCTTCATGCATGTAGTGTAGCATAGATCAAATTCTTTCCCTTGCATTTGTTGCATTGTTTTCATTTCTTTCCAATTGTTTGTGTGTGTTACTAATATGTCTGTTGTGCATGTATTCCAAGAACAAGTAGCAGTGGTGTCAATGAATAACATAGGTCGTAGTAACACAAAGAACCAATACTTCATAAGCCTCAACCATAGCCAATAAAAACAAGATCTCATTAACCATGTAAGCCATGTCGAACATCATCACAACATCACATATGAAAAGACCTAATATCCAATCTACAAGGGGGTCCCACCTACTAGTACTATTTAACTTTTAATAATAATAGGCTTTAGCAACACTTTGCAAGCAAAACTCAGTTGTGATTTTAATCGTCAACAAACTGGCGACTCCATAGGGAAATTTGTTTTCAACAGATTTAGAACTCAGAACTCATGGTTTCACAGACCGAGAACATGAGGCATAGACGGTAAACCAGGAAGATTATGCAACATAGGGAAGTGAGCAGATTTACTGGAAATATGACCGGGAATTTGGGAATAATTTATGAAAAGTGATAAGTATGAGGGGTTTTACCACTATATGCATAATCATTCAACTTGAATTTGCTCTTAACTTCAAGGAGAAATGTTTTTCTCTTGCTCTCAAAACTTCAATGGATGAAGAAATGGTAAGAAGAAGCAGGAGGTAACCAATTCTTTGTAAAACAACAGTGGAAATATATAACAATTTCAAGGGCCCTTCAGAGGAGACATCATAATAGTTGTGTAAGCTTTATTGTTATTGGATAACAATGCTTTGTAGGAGTGTCATTATGGCAGAATTGATCCAATATCCTATTTGACCAAATTAACTAAATATAATAAGAAACAAAATCATGACGGAAGTAAGGTTGCAGAAACTAAAACAACAACAATACAAGACATAAATGAAACACAACAAGAAAAACCTTAACTCAAAATGCAGAAATCAAAGTACTATAAAGCAGAGAAAAAAAGCACAAAATTGAAAGCAGAGCTAGGATACTAGTATACAGAAAATCCAATCAACATTAGAACTTTTCACGCTGCCCCCTCGCAATACTTCAAGCGAGGACTGTTAGTGCTGTAGGAAAACAATTGCCTCTGTAAATCCCTTAAAATGTATGAGTTAGTGTCCAAGACAAAAGTAATTTGGAAAGGACCCAACACTTGAAATTATGATGTAATTATCAGCCCTTTATTGTTATTGGATAACAATGCTTTGCAGGAGTGTCACTATGGCAAAATTGATCCAATATCCTATTTGACCAAATTAACTAAAGATAATAAGAAACAAAATCATGATGGAAGTAAGGTTGCAGAAACTAAAACAACAACAATAAAAGACAGAAATGAAACACAACAAGAAAAACCTTAACTCAAAATGCAGAAATCAAAGTACTGTAAAGCAGAGAAAAAAAGCACAAAATTGAAAGCAGAGCTAGGCTACTAGTATACAGAAAATCCAATCAGCATTAGAACTTTTCACGCTGGCCCCTCACAATACTTCAAGCAAGGACTGTTAGTGCTGTAGGAAAACAATTGCCTCTGTAAATCCCTTAAAATGTATGAGTTAGTTTCCAAGACAAAAGTAATTTGGAAAGGACCCAACACTTGAAATTATGATGTAATTATCAGCCCTTTGACACACATGATTAAATCATCAAGATAAGCATGGAGAGTGACCAATTCATCGAAAGTTGTGTGTATAGGCCTTTCAAAGGCGGTACTTGCATCAAATAAGCCAGAAGGTGGGAATTTGTAAGAAATAGTATTGCAACTAGTAATAAAAGTGGTTTTGTGAACATTTTCCCCTTCTACCTCGATTTTATTGTAACCCAGAATTTCGCCAAGTAAGGGATTCAACTGTAACTCTACAACCTGCTACAGAATCATTCACGTATGGAAGGGGGGAGAAGGATTTCTCATAATAGACTGTCTGAAGGTGCAAATATGAATGCAGGTTCTAGTATTATCTGTGGTGTTTGAAGCCAGTACCCAATTTGGAACTCGTTCAGGGTGGACTAAAAAAATAATCCTAGACCTTAAGAAATTTCCCAACTCCTTTTGAAAGGGTGCTTCCAGTGTAGAGTTAACAAGTTCTTGTTTTTTCCTAGCTAGTTTCATAGTATGTTGAACAAGACTAGGATCAAAACCACAAAGATCTTCATAAGACCAAGCAAAAACCTTTTGAGATTCATCGAGTAGCCCGATGGACCCCATCTCTTCTTTATCAGAACATTGGACATTTATTTTAACATTAATTGAAGGTTCAGGTGTCCTAATGTTCAGGGGGATGGTTTTAACCACCTTCTTTCATAACTCCTCTTTTTTATGTTTTTTTTATTGCCTACAACACTCAATGAAAACTAACTCTCAAGAGGAATCAAGCCCTCAGGAATCTTATTATTTTCTATGGGTATAATCTCCTTGGGCTTAAGAGGTTCATTTTGAATGACAACACAAATTATCTCATCGTTAGGGAGGGCCTTACAAGATCCTTGATTTTCAGGAATATACAGACGATGTAGAGATTGAAAAGAACAATCAGGCCTCAAAATTTGTTGATTAGGAGAGGCTGCAAAGACAACTGTTCGATCAACCATTGAATTCAACTCCTTCTTAACATAAGTGATGTTGAAAGATAGAAGGTTCAAGACAAGTGCTCAAGCAGTTTGGGAGTATCGTTCCATCAGCCTATTTATAGGAGAGCATATCTTACATATCAGGTTCACAACAAGCTCCGAATTTCTGAAAATTGAAAGGTGACCACAACCAAGATTAAGGGCATTCTCAATGCCTAATAATAAAGCTTCAAATTCAGCGACATTGTTTGAACAAGAAAGATTATGAATTTTCCCTGCAGGAGAAACCAAGATAACGCTAGCCCCATTACCTTCACTAGCACATGAACCATCAAAGTGCATATGCCACATATCATCATCTAAATTGATTTGTTCCAAAAGAGTATTATCCTCTTCAACGAAGATTGAATACACTCCTAGGTCCTCTTCGATATAGTTTACATTAGATTGTGGAACATTCTCTATATAGGGTGAAATACTTCCCTCTCTAAGGACTATACTGTTCTTACCATTCTGAGGAACGGATAAATGTGTCCCATCCAGTGAGAGGTATCCACCTGTTAGGGCTTCCCAATCTCTCCCCAAGATAATTGAGTAATTTCTTACATGCATATCAATCACCTGAATGCTGAGGGTTGTCCTTATCTTAAGATGAGCGCATAAAACCAAGGTTACATCCTTATAGACTATTATAGGAGAGCATGCTTCTGGAATTTTCATTTGTACAAGACAAGCCTAGCTCTTCCATAATAATCTTCGACATCACACTTGGGCCCAAACCGCCATCAATGACGCAACAATGGAAAATCTTATCCATGATCTTTACATAAATATAAAAGGGGGGATTTTTTACAGGGTATCTAAAGTTTTGTACACCTACTTTATTTACAGAAGAATCCTCTTTGTCTACCTCTTCGAAAATATTGGCTACAATGAAAGCTTTTCCTTCCATGAATTGTTTCAGATGCATCTGTTGTTCAAGGATGACAACCATGTCTAGGAGGGTTGCATTTGCTTTGATGTTGGCCAATTGATTCAAGATATTGTATTTGGAAGAGGGAAGAGGGGGAGTGATTCTTTGAATCCTAGGAACCTTAGGAACCTGGATCATAGCAACAGTTGAGGATGAGCTCTGGCTAGAAGAACTATGAGGAGGGTCAAATTTGTCTTTGGGAGCATAGGATTTGTTCCTATTATTAATAACCATAACATCTTTTGGCTCTGAAAAATATAAGACAACAATAGTAGCTTCTGGTATTTTACCAAAGATATTATCTTTGGCACTCTTCTTTACCTCACATGTGGTTTCTTTGTGGTGTTTCTCGCAAAATTTACACCAACTCCGAGGCAGGATAGCTTTAGGATGAAAATTGTTTTCAACCAGATTTCTAAAAGGGGGTGCAGAAGAGTATGAAGATCCAGGGGTGAGAGGGGAGACAATACCCTTCCGCTCAAATGCTATCATATGATTGTTCATATCTTGTACTAGCTGTAAGAGAGCGGACATGTCTTTCTATCTAACTGATTCTCCCCGGGGAAGACTAGTTCTTTCAAGTTGTTCTTCATACTTTGAGAAAGCGTGCAGAGCGAAACCGAGATTATCAATGGATTTTTCCTCAAGCCTATGATGGTAGGGAGAAGGAAATGCATTGTAGTAATGCATGAAAGTGGCTTGGTTATGAGGGTGAATAATTTTTGGGATTTGATTGTATAACTTGGTGAAACACAAGTTGAAAGACTTGATGGTCTCACCATCTTTATAGGCGGCGTTATTGTATTCCCTTAAATTTTTGATAGGGCTTTTAGATTGCCCATAAGTGGATCAGGACCAATAGATCAACTCCTCCCAGGTAGACAAAATATTAGGAGGAAGGTCAAAGAAGTCATCTGCAACCTTTCCTTCCAAGGAATTGATGAACAAACGCATGCAGATGTCATTGTCGTTGGCCCCTATGTTATGAAAAGCATTAGAAAATTCCACCAGGTGTTCATTGGTACTAACAATGTTATTCCTCGAAAAAATAGGCAGGTGCTCTTTAAATTTTGGAAGTGAACGAGTAGCAGGTGCTAGGTTAAGAGGAGAGGACACATGCCACAGTGTGGTTGTGGTGTCTTCTTCGAACTGAAAAAGTCCATACTTTTTGATGACTTTGGTGGGGTTTGTCATAGATTAGACAAGGATATGGTGGCTATATAAGCTACCAATCACTTATGACAATGAATATTGAGAATATGAAGCACTTCCAGTGCCACTAGAGCCTCCACTAGATGCCATCCTATGGATGATAGGTGAGGGAAAGAAAGACGAGTTGGATGAATCAGATAAAGTTCTCCTTAGAGAACTTTGTTGGGTAGTTAACACAACGTTCCTTCTTCCTATTTCAACAATAGGATTGATTTCAGGTGACAAGCCTCTTATTCTTCTAGAAGCATGAGAGTCTAAGGACATGAAAGAAAGGCCAAAACTTGAAGAAACAAAAGGGTTACTGTTGATTTCTAGGTTGTCTACGTCTAGCCTCCAATTGTTCTTGAGTACTAATATCTCATTCAATCGCTTCCCAAGAACGGTTAAGCTCAGCACGGGTCCTGGCAGTGCCTAAAATAGTGTGAAACAATTTCAAAGCAATGTCAGTCTGGTCTTGGAGACCGGGCTCAAGATTGGGCTACCTTGCAACATGAACAATCATTAATCGTAAAACAATCAAAGAATCAATTTCAGAAAATAAAGATGTATCGATGAAAATCGAGTATAAAAATTAATCAGAGAGATATCGAAGATCTCCCCAGTATGGTTGCCAAATAAATGTTGAGGAAAAGATATGAAATGATCTTACTCAAGCATTTTCAGACTTTGCTTGGCTAAAGAAAAGTAGACGGGAATATCACCCTATGTTTATAGATAACAAAAATAACATCCTAAATCACAAGTGTTAATTACAAGTGCTAAGGATAGTCTTTTTTCAATAAATAGCTTGCTAGAAATTTACTTTTTATGTAATTTTCTGAATATATTAGTTGCTGAAATAATTGTAAAGATAGAAGTAGAATCACCAAGAAAGATAATCAAGACAGATGAGACATAAATAAATCATTTATTTCATTCAAATTCACCAAAGAGTCATTTTCTTTACAAAATCTCATGAAATTTTTTTGGACCAAATTCAAACTTAGACATCCCCGATGGAACATACAAAAGGACCTCTGACAGAAAACCAAAACTGAACTCTAAAAGTTGGACTAGCTTGCCATAGATTTCTGCCCACTTGACTCTGCACAATAGCCTTTGTCAGTCATGAAAACTAATTCACAAACACACAAGTCTACACATACTATCAAAGATAGATCAACACCTCTGAAAAACAAGTGTCTGAATGATGTGATTCAACCCTGAATATTGCTGTCTACAATAAGACCCTGCTATCATAAAAGAGAATTAGGCTTGTGATGAATAAATGAATGAATGAAAACTGAAGTATCTCAACATAAACTCAAAGAGAAAACCTTAGTATGCTTCTGTTTCTATCCTCCCTCTTGTTCCCCCCTTTCCTTTTGCTTTTAAACAAATTAGAATTGGTTGAAGTAGTTGAACCAACTCATTAGCTAAGTTAATTAAAAGACTCAACTAACTTTAGTTAGGGGGAAGAGTAATAATTATAATAAGGGTCATAAATAAATAATAACTAGTAGGTGGGACCCCTTGTGACTCCCTTTAGTTCATAACAATCATAACATAACCATTAGTTAAGTAAAACACACCTCCTTGTGTCTCCCATCCACATATTCCATTTGAAAATTTAGTTCATGATACTTGAAATTATTTAAAAAATATTACTCATATATCCAAAAATAAAACATGCTGTCCAAAAATCCTTGAAGTGAACTGTCATAAAACAATAGATAAAATAAAACTTAAAAGCCATATTTTCCAGTTTGTGATGCAATCTTTCCTTGATTGTTGTTGTCACCCTTCGATTTTCTTGAATTTTCCTTTGGCTGCACCGAGCCCTTGGGCCTAATATCATTGATCATGTGGGAACAATATTCCCTCAAATGCATTCGGGAAGACACAAATTTGTCAGAACCATTGGACGATGAGGAAGGGGCAGCAACGACTTTTCCTTTATCAAGGGCATGGTGGGCCTCAATTTTCAATCTCTTGCTAGCATGGGAGGATTGCACTGGTGAGTGGGGAACGACTTGGATGATCTGGTTGTTAGGTGGAGGATTAGGCAAGGACAATTTGGGCTAGCCACGATGTTGGGAGACCGCCGGGTGGACAATCTCTTGCCATCCATCATTTTCAGGAACCTCGGGTTGCAATGAGACGTGAGGGGGGACAGGGATACCAGAGGCTTGTGAGACTTTGAAAGGAGGCCTTTCAGGCCAAGGTTGGACTACTCCCTTCCCAATCCAATTGAAAAATACAGCCTGGAACAATTGGCCAAGCTCCTGTGAATCAACATCAAAATGTATGGAGAACCAGGCCTTCTTGGGCCTCGGTTCCAATTACCTCTACCTCTGTTTCCTCGACCATGGCTACCTCGACTAAAAAAAATCCTTCCTACATGCATGATGGATTAGCAAATAGTCTTTTAAATAACCATACATGACAACTCTTAAAAATATGAAATAGATTTTGCTCAACAATGTATCAGACTCATGCAATCCAATCCATATAATATGTTTTACTGTTTATCGATGAGCAGGGGGTCAAAAGGGTTATGGGATATGTGAGGGGTTAGTATTGGGCGAAACATGATATAATGAGGGGGAAAAGAACATGGTTACTGCTCAATGACAACAACAATCAACTATAAAGAAAACCAATAAAACATCACTGTAATACAAACAAGACACTGCCACTTTCAACTGCTTTTAACACTGAAATTCTCTTGATTGTAATCAATCTTAGAAAAGGGAATGAAAATTGAATATGGGAAGGCAATGGGATTTGTAATTAGTGGAAAATGAAATAATTTAAGGGAAAAAGAGTGATTACTGTTCATAAAATTAATTAAGTGATCCATAAAACATTCTGTGAAAGGAGATGCACTAACCAATGATCATTGTGACCAAATAACAATTACTGTGCATTTGACTAGTTCACTGTTCGTAATCAAATGTCCAACACAGTGTCATCACAAGACAATATGCATTCCACACAACCTGTATAAGAGTTTTGTTCCTTTCATTTATACACTTTGCATCTTATAAAATTTTTCAAATAGTAATCATTTCCACTCTGTTAACCATCATAATCAACCATTGCCCACACATTACTTCAATCAACAAATACACTCAAAAGTCATGTTTCCAAAATTAAAAATGAAGTCACACTATCACTGCAATCAGGCCTGTCCTTTAGAATGCAATGATATTCATTAAACATATATAGGGGCAGTAAAACCAATAATCTAGATTAAATTTTAAAACCCGAATTGACATTTAAATAGACAGACAACAACCACCATTCCAACACAACTATGCACAAAATAATTCAATTATGCAAGTGTAATTCTGTCATTGTACAAGCCCAATTCAATGTGACTCTTAAAAGTTGGGCCATCCATCCAACACGACGAGGTATCAACAACATGCCTATCATCATAAAACAAATAACTAGATTGCCACAAAATCGTCCTTAAAACTCTGTGACTATTTCTGAGTGTGGAACCCAAAATTATCCATATCATGCATAGTGGGCAACCACCCAAAACACCACGATGAAACATTTCCATCATATATGATTTTAGGGGTGAAATTTCGCTCATGGGCAAAATTTAGGGGCCTCCAATTTTTTATTGGGTGAATATTTTGTATTAGAGTGATTTTTTAAAACTTATATCATTAGCCCATAATTTATTTTAGGGGAAAAATCATGTACAGGGTTATCCCATGTTTTTAGGAGAGATATAGGAAAAAAAATTATATTTCGCCCCTGAAATTTGGAGGGACGAGCTTCCATTAGCCAAATTTCTAGAAGTATGGGAATTTCTGATAGCTTCTTCGCCCTGCCATTTGGTAAAATCAAGGTTTATGGTTTAATTCTCCGAGATTTTGTGGTATGGGCACTGGGTAGCTACAATCTTCCCTTTGCCCGATTTCCAAAGAACAAGGGGATTTCTGAAAGCATTTTGGCCCTCCCACCTGGTATAAATTGTATGGGATCTGCCCAGTGCCCATATATGCATTGGGTTAAAATCAGAGCTTTGTTACTTGTCCAGTTTGTTCGTGAGAACTACAGAGTAGAGTGAAAGGTTATTCTTTATACCATCCTAAAAATATCTAATTCCCCGGGGCTCGATTTACCTTCCATATCTATTTTCGTGCTTATTTCCCCTCGACAGAATGGAAAAAATGGCAAGATATGTCAGTGGTGGAGCCGCCTGTTCAGAGCAGAAGAAATTAAAATTTGGTACGGTTATCCCAACCCGCTCGGAAGGTGCTGCGCGAGGCTTTGGCTGTGAATAATTACCAGGGTTTCCAAACGTCTTGATAGGTATTTACCTGGTCCTTCATCTCAATGTGTTAAATTCCTCATAGCAAAGAATTATGAATGATATTGGTAAAATTAGAACAATTCTCTGTTTTGTAACAAGGAAATCACGTTCACATATTTCAACGATTTAAGGGTTGTTAAAAAAAGTGACTGTCACATATTTTAACAGGTTTCCATTTCGAAATCACTTTCAACAATATTTTGTCCTTATTATCAAGGTGGCTTTCCTGGCATTTGTTGACCTCGCCTTAATTAGAGCATGTGCAATACTATCCCGAGTTTTAATCTTTATGTCATTTCATGAATATTTCTTCTTTGAGTTCATTGTGAAGAAATGCTAGCACCACATCTATTTGATCCACTTCCAAATCATAGGTAGTAACAATGGTCAACAACAATCTCATGAATATTTCTTCTTTGAGTTCATTGTGAAGAAATGCCAACACCACATCTATTTGATCCACTTCCAAATCATAGGTAGTAACAATTGCCAACAACAATCTCATAGATGACATTTTGGCCACTTGGGAGAAAGCCTCTTCATAATCAACACCTTCAAATTAAGAGTATCCCTCTGCTACTAAACAAGCATTGCATAACTTGACATAATCAATTTCCTTATACATCTTCTTAAAAAACCATTTGCATTCAAGTACCTTGCAACTCTTGCAAATGCCATGTTTGGTTATGTTCTAAGACCTTAATTTCTTCCTCCATGACTTGATTCCAATGAGAAGTAATGTCCTTTAAGAGCCTCTTTGGATTTTCTTGGCTCATCACCCATAAAAGATAAAGAAATATAGATAAAATCATGTGTGACTCATAGCCATACTTTCTAGGATGATTTCACTCATGAAGGCTCCTTGAATTTTTCCCCTAGTCTCTCGTTGGTCATTTCTAGGCTATACATATTCATTTGGTGTTGATGTGTATTTTCATTTAGTTGGAATCCAAGATGAAGCTAGAATTCACCTCATGCCTTTGGAATATCTACATCTATCACTTATGATATCTACTTTGCTCGTCAAGATCATTAGCTTCATATTAAAAACTATGCTCATATGGAATCACCAAATGTTGTATCTTTTCTTCTAGAATAGATTGTTGGTGTTGATCTTGATGAGATTTATCCTTCTTGAATATCACATCCCAATTATAGCTATGTCAATGCTCAAATGAAATCCATAGCTTGTAGCCCTTAAACTCCTTATGAATAGCCAATAAATATGCACTTGACTACTTTATTGTCCATCTTCTTCCTATTCACCTTAGGCACATGTATGCATTACTCTATTGGCACTATTATTAATAGACTCTAGGTTCAACACATGAGCCAACAATAGTCCATTAGTGTTGTCATTTTCAATACCCTTATGAAGGGTAAGGTCTCCTGAGACACTGCAAAACATACACAGACAAATGTACATGATTATAGAAAGCATAATATGACACAAATCAACCATAAAGCATGTAAGCATTCATACACAAGAGACAATCAAAATATGAGAGGAGGAACCACATCACATTCCTTTCCATTACCATCCATAAGATAAGTTATACAATCTCTTTATATATTCTACAATACCCTTTGAGGGTTTCAAACTCTTATTTCCTCTTCCTGCATACAAAATCCTAACTTACAATAGCTAACCCTAGCATGAACCAACCAACCCTATCACTCCCAGTCTCATTCAAATATATAATAACATGAGTTCATTATATTACAATTCCAATTAGTTATAATTATGTACAATGTGACTAATCCCAACACACTGACATGGACTATGTGTGCAATGTGTCCTATGCATTATTTATTCCAATTAGTTATAATTATGTACAATGTCCTATGCATTGTAGAATCCAAAATAACTAAATAAACCAAATTATTCCAGGACAAGATTAAACTAACAGAGCGTGATGGTCACAATTCAAGCTGGTTATTAATGGAAAAAATTGTCAGTTAATTTTGCACGGTTATGCACTTCCACTATTTGCATCCGTCATCTGTATTGAAATGCAAAGCTAGAAAACATTTCTTCTAATCTAGCTTCACTATATGGCACTTCTGTGTACTTTCTTTGTATGTGTCACAATCTGAAAATGATGAGTATTCTTTAAAGATAATTTCCATCTTGAGATACAAAGCTAAGTGGGTGCAAGTCTGCTACTCAAAAATGCTTCAAAATAATTTATTTAGCAGACTTATAAAACAAAGTTTAGTCCAGCTTCCTTTAAATTTTGCAATAAACAACACTAGACTTAAGGGACATATATGGCATGATATTCTTTTAGTAATTTCCAGATTTCCAAACTAACAAATAGATGAAAGTTTGAAATACAAATTTTTTAAATGGTTGTAAGGAGGTACCCGTGCCTAGCAACTATGGGGAATATGGTGTCAAATAAGGATCAATGGGATAACTCTTTCAAATGATGAAATATCACAAATTGTAGGTCTAATCCAACTTTTTCCTTGTTGCCTTACACTTAGAAAATTAAAGGGAGCTCACAAGAAACGATGGTATCCAACTAATATGGGTTTTGTAATTATGCATGCAGGAAATCAAGTGTAGAATAACACACATTGACATAAAATATCCAATGGAAAATACAAAATGTAGTATTGCCTGGTTTAACATCCCATAGAAGTCATCCAAATAATATCATTAGCATAAGAGAGCATGAAATTGTAGAAGAGCCGTCCCCATTCAATAGAGCACTTCAATCAACCATCCATAAAGTGCCAAAGCAAGTAGAACAACTATACCATAAGATCATTCCTTACTCCTACAAAACTCTAAAGAAGACATTCCAGAAGCTAGGGTAATGTTGTATAGCATCACAGCTGTGGGTAAAACAAATGAAATCTTATGGAGATGAGAGTAGAAGGCCGAGACAGAAAGAAGAAAAAATTTCAAACTGCCCAAAATAATAAAGAGCTTGGTAAGATATGCATTGATAACCACTTCTTAATTTGAACATAGACTTTACTTTTATGCAAAATTAATTTGTTTACAAAAACATCCAAACTTATTTTATGAGAAGCTAAGTTACCAACCTGATCAGTTAATCATATTTTCATTGTTACTTTACAATTACCTATGGAGTATTTGTTCTTTCTTTGGTTTTCCAACCACTTGTAGAAACAATCGATCTGAATTGAAGAAGAGTGTTGACATTCACACATCATCCGGGAAATCCACTTGGCAGCAAAATATTTTTCCAAATTGGGAAGAATGTAGTTCTCATCTAATAGATAAGCCATCTTTATTAGATCCTTCAACTTATCATTTGAATACACCTAACCTACCAAATTTATAGGTGGATTGAATGGTTCTTCTTTCTATTCTTCACACTGAAATGGTAATTAGTGGACAAAATCTTCCTAGGAAACTCCAACATGCTAATGCCTTTTCTAACCAATTTTGAAAATGTTATTGGGTGGTCCAAGGACCAAAACCCCCCAAACCCTAATGTAAGATAACTATACCATCTAAACCACTTATCCACCCATTGAATTATCAATCTCTCAATGGTTTTGAATATTGGGGTGGTATCCTAATGTTTTCTCTTCTTTCTTATTGTCATTGTTCGAGTCTTTGAAGGGAACCTCTAGTTTTCCACCATTATTGTTTTCATTACACTTGTAACATTTTATTTCCTGCTTCCACATACCATCTGGATTATAGAGCTTACTACCATCACGCATATTAATGTATGGATTTGCACCTCTTTTCATTATATCCATTAATCTTTGCAGTATTTCTAGGTCTTGAAGCATATCACAATGCGAGGAGAAATTTGGGATAAAGTATTAGAGTAGCTTCGTTCAAATTGAATATTCTATACTTGGTAGGAATTTTACTAATTTTATATTATTTCTCTTGCAGGTTTCACTTTTGGCTTCTAGATCAATCTGAAATTTCAATTGTGGAATATTTATTGAGATGTCAAACACCAATCATGGGAAGAAAAGATCAAGACAAAATGATCTATCATCATACTTTCAAAGACCTCAATCCAAGGATCCACATTCTCTTCATGCTTCGAGCTCTTTTGAGCAACCTATCACTGAAAGAGATGTCAACTCTTGTGAGAATGCATCTAATATCCAAATAATAGATAAGGAAATATGTTCCTCTGGTGATCAAAGTGAGATAAATGCATTTTCACCAAAAATTGGAAGTACAAATGTCGAAAATATTTAATTGGAAAATAACACAACCAATTCACAGAAAAGTCAAAAGGACCAATGGGACATAGGGAGAGGCTTCCAACTAGATTGGGTCTCAAAATTTCCATTTATTGATCCATTACCTCCAAAAAATGAGAAAGAGAAACCAAAAGTTAGATGCAATATATGTAGTTGGAAACTTGGCACGCCAATGACATTTCAGATGAAGTTAGATACAATTGAGAAGAATGTAGGAAAGGTGTATGAAAATAAAATTGTATATGGCGAGGAGAAATCTATTGTCAGATGGAAATCTTTCAAGGAATGTCGACATGTCAAATATGCTAATGAATATTTAATAATTAAGAAAAAACTCGAGCCAGGTGGAGGAAGCATCACATCTCTATTCGAAAAGACGATGGAAATAAATTTGTTATCCAAGACAATTAAATTAAGCACTGTATTTCACATCTTATCTAAAGGGCATCCTATGATAGATTATCTAGATTAAATGAAATATCTATCTTTTCTTCAAATGCCAAACTTTCCATCTTCTCATTGGTCTTTAACGAGTGGTTGGGAATGGGAAAAATATCTAGCTCAAGTAGAAAAGGATGATATGAAAGAGAATATTGCAAGTGCTAGGTTTGTGTCATTATCTTTGGATGAGGTTACAACTATTGATAACACTTCATGGATTTGTATGAGTATTTATATGGTTAATGACCATATTAGGTATTCCTATCTACTTGGGGTTCATAAAGTGAAGGATAATTCTACAACTAAAAATATTTATGAACTTGTTAATAATAGTTTGAAGGAAAGTGGTGATATGGATCCTTTAATGATTGCAAAAAGGTTGGTATGTTTTGGAGTGGATGGAGCATCGGTAATGCAAGGACAAAGGAATGGCCTTTGTGTTAGACTACAACTATCAGCTTCACTGTATATGTTGAGTATTCATTGTATGACTCATAGGGTGAATCTTGCATTTAAAATAGTAAGCAAGTTTCCATCAGTTTCAAAAATTGAAGATCTTGTACGAGAGGCTTATGCATATTTTTCTCGTAGTCCCAAACGATTTTCAGAGTTTAAAATTTTTGCTGACGGTGTTACAAATGGAAACAAGCTATTAAAAGATGTTGATACAAGATGGATCTCATTGAATGGACCAACTCAAATATTATTTAGTGAGTACCAGTCCTTGGTAGGGGTGATGTATGAACATCGCTTCAATGTAGATAAATCTCAAGACCTTCTCTTTCGACTAACTGACATAGAGACATTATTAACATTGGTTGGAATTCTTCCTATGCTAGATGAAATGAATGTCCTTGTGAAAATTTCTCAAAGTCGCACAATGTATATTACAGAATACACAAATGCAAGAAAAATTGCATGCCTTTCATTGAATAATTTGTATACGATGCCAGAGCCTTTCCCAGGTCCATGGTTTACAAATTAGACTACAATCATTGATATAGAAAATACTAAAAATTATTTGACATTTGATGAAAAAGGGATACTGTGTATGGAAGTGTGTGGGTATATGGTTCCTTTTCATTATATTGATAAGATAAGACGAACCACCAAAGAGCGCCCTGTGTCAAGAGACCTATTCAACAATGTTGTCATTTCAGTGAGACACAACTTGATAGAAATTGCAAAGTCACTATCATCGGAGATAAGAGAACGATTCCCTTGAGATGAATTGTTGGAGGCCATGTTTGTGGTGTACCCTAAATATTGGAACAATTTACAATGTCAACCTACTTTAAAATGTGACTTTGTGGCAAAATTAAATAATTTAGTGGACCACTTTTTCAAGAATTTTGAGATACATGGAGAACAGGTTGAAGGTATTTTGGATCAATCAAAATTGTTTCAACAAGCCACACGCTTCGTAGAAACAATGTGGAATCAATTTCGCGCTTTGGAGAATCCTCTAGAATATGGTGCAATAACAAGATTATGGACTATTTTGGGTGCTATCCAATACTTACAGGAAAACATATCTGAATATTTCAAATTAGCGGATTTGTGTCAAACCATGATTTTGGGATCAATGGAGGATGAGAGAATGTTTAGTGCACTATCATTTTTGAAGTCAAAGATGAGGAACAAACTTGATAAACACATGTATATATGTTTAAGATTATATGTAACAAAGTATGACATTTCCAATTTTCCATATGAAAGAGCACTAGCTCTTTGGCGATCAGATTGTGATAGAAGGGGAGAAAACAATATAACAAGTTTCTCTAATGAACTTGATACAAAACATAATTCTTTGGAAGCTCATAATGATAGTCCATCTGGAGAGGGTCTTGTTCAGAATGAAGAAAATGAGCACCAAGATGAGAACTGGGAAATTGATATACTGCAACATTTGATCTAATCAAATATATATGAGGGCCTAGGGAACACTCATTTCGGTATATGTGCTCCATTGGTGGTGAAATAAATAGTGAATGGAATAAAACAGATGATGTGATTCTTGTGATACATTTTCCCTCTATTTTTGGAGTAGGTCGGAAATTCTTTATCATAGAAAGATTACTATATGCCAATTTGAGGATGCATTTCAGGTAAAAATAGGTTCTAT